>MU795239.1:0-37905 GCA_027886305.1 Lentinula aff. lateritia | reverse complement strand
GACTGAATAATCGGTGCATAACTGGACATATTCATTATACAGTTATACACTTTACACACTCTTATACTGATTAGAGATTTCGGAACTTGCTGATGCATGAAGGAGTTGACGAAGAGTACCAATGTCAACTCCCGTATGCAATTTATGTTACAGGTATGATAGAACCTCGGTTTCATTCTGGAATAATCTTCCGATGCGTTTTCAGGATGTTATTGAGCTCCGTGAGCGGAAATGGCAGCAGAGGAACGCCGTCGCTGCACCTACTACGATCGCTAAAATTCACGAAGCAGTGAGTGCCCCTGACCTTCACATCAGTTATCTTTATCGTTTATTCAACACTACGCATCGGTACTTAGGCTGCGAAGGAGAGGGCCGCGGCAGAGAAAGATGCGTATGCCCGGCAAATGAACACTAGCATGTCTCGCATTGGTTCGCGTCGTGGCGGAGATAGAAACGACCACCAAGCCGGCGCTGATGACTGGACTGTCACTGGCAATGCTCCTCGTCCTCCCGCCAAAGTCGGAGATTTGTCCAAGTTCGGACAAATCAGCAAGGGCGCACCAATGACGTTTGGGCCCAGTAGTGTATTTGCCGGCAAGAAAGAGAACAAGCGCGAGTCACTTTCGAGGACGAACTCCAATGCGAACATGTTCCAAATGCTTCAAAACGTTGAGGCTGCTGAAGTTGCTACTAAAACCAGTAGGCCTCCCAGCCGGAAGCCAAGTGTTGATTTGGGATCAGGTGGTGCACCTGAGCCTGCACCCCAACGGAAACGTCTCAACTTGCTCCCTCGAACGAAGCCTGTCGATCAGGACTCCGCCAAGAAGAAGATTTCCGAGGATACCAAGGAATTCTTTGGTGTTCGGAGCCTTGACGAGGCAGAAGTTTACTTTGAAAAACTTCCCTCAATGTACCACCATAGTCTTGTCGACAAACTTGTATCGGGAGTAGATTGGCTGGGCACGGACACACCATTTCGATGAGCTTTCTCCTACATCCTCACATACACCCTCGATATCATTTCACTCATTTCACATTTCCTTCCATAAATAAACTAGCTTACTCTATATAATCACTACATGTTTGCCTCGTTTCCGTATCAATAACATCTCTTTCTTCACAAACATATAGTACAATTTCTTTGACTACCTACCATATATATTTTTCCTTTATCTTCATACAGTATAAGAGTAGTCTCGGTATGCCTAGTAGAGGGGGAGCTCCCGAAGTCTTACATCTATACTCAAATCAACTCTCTTCCCCACTTATCCCTAACGTTCGATATACAACTGGAGCCCACCGCAACACCAAGTCTTTGACTCGGTGATCGAACTCGACAACCTACGCACGCCCGCACGACCGACCGCACGTACAACCGAACGCACAAATAAACACCATTTCCTTCTCAAAGCCGAAGCCCTTGGTGCAGGGACGAGACTCCAGGGGACGATTCACTGCACGCAGACACAGTACCGCAGCCAGTACCTCCCTTCCAATCATCCGCCGGCCACTGTTGACTTTCCCTGACATTACATCTCACAACGATAACGACGATACCTTACCATACGAAGGAGGACATTCAGGCACTCTAGACACCAGCGTTAGATACACCCACAACGAAACAACAAACAGCTCACCTAGTACCCCCATACTAACCACACCCTCTTCACCACTATCCTCGCTATCCATATTATCCACCTCACCACCGAGTAAACCAGCCATCCCACCAACAATGTCCACTACACGCGCTACAACCAAGGGCCCCGCAGCCATGCCAGCACCAGGTTCATCAAAGGCACCTACAAAGTTCACTGGGGAGGCACAGGACCTGAAGGATTTCATCGAAGAATTTGAGGACTGCGCCGATGCGCAGGAACTGACATCAGAAGAGAAGGTAAAAATGGTTGCAAAATATGTCGACAGAGAAACAAAGCGATACTGGAAAACGCTTGACGCATATGCGAAGAAGGACTGGGGAGCACTGAAGAAGGAATTGTTGAAGGCATACCCGGGGGCAGAGAAGGGGCATCGCTTCTCAGTGCTCGGCTTAAGACGACTAGCACAAAAGCAAGCACGGAAGAGGATCGCATCAGAGAACGACCTAGTTAAGTATTATCAGCATTTCCAAGTCATGTCTGCGGCACTAAAAGCTGATAATAAACTTACCGACAACGAGGTCAACCGTTATTTCTGGTTTGGAATCCACCAGGATGACCGCCGAGACATCTTGACCCGACTTGAAAACCAAGACCGGGCATTCGATCGAAAGACGGTGCCCACCATGCAGAAAGCAGTCGAAGCGGGACGAGTAGTGTTTTGCGACGAGGCTATGGATCTGGACTGGGATGATCCAATAGCAGAAATCGTCAGCAAGGACACAAAGAGGAAGAAGAAGATTGGTAGGGAAAGGAGGGAAGTCATTAGCAGCGAGGAGGATGAAAGCTCAGATTCAGACGACGAATCAGACGATGAGGAAGAGGACCGGCCAAAGAAGAAGACCGTGCGACAGGAGGTTCAGACAAAGGTGGTTGCAAGGAGTAATCTCGACGATATTGAAGAGTTAGCGAAGAAACTCCGTGGGTTGGACGTAGGAGATGTCAACTACGCAGGCACATACGCTCGATTAGTCGTATTATCACCTGCAGTCGCATCTGCCATTTTATCACTCCCTCCCCAGCCTATGTCAACCTCAGCAGCTGCCTCCGCCCTTCCTATACAACCCTATCCACGTCCTAACCAAGGCCCAGGCCCTGCTACCTATCCAAACAATGTTCCACTTCCCCAGAACAACTACCGTCAGCGAAATCCACAATGGAATGATCGTCCACCAACCGCCTTGCCCAGGGACATCCAATGCCACTTCTGCAAAGAAAACCATCTCATTCGCGACTGTCCACATGTTCAGGAGTATACTCGACTACAGAAGATCATCCTCATTGGAAGATGGTTCTGTTACCCGGATGGGCACCCAAATGCGCGCTGCATGATCAAGGCAGACGCGGCGGGAGGGATCAAGGCAACCATCGATAAGGAGGTGCCGGGTTTTCACGAGGCTCAGCCCCCACCCAACGGACGGTAGCAACTATTATGATTCACCAGGAAGAGCAAACATCAAACCATGTTCAGGTCATAGAGGAAGAGCAACTTCTGGAGGGGAACGAAGGGGAAGAGGTCATTTGGGGCGCAGCAATTGAGCTCGAACGTCTACAGGAGGAAGAAGCCATTGGTTTGGCAGTAACAAGGGGGAACAATGAGGGAGCAACAAAGCACGAGGAGCAAACAAAACCACATACAACACCTAGAACCCAGCCAGCGTTCAACTACGAGTCGAAGGCAGTGGACCCACAGGCTGCAAACCACATGTTCAAGCGAATCTTGGCTGTTGTGGTACCAGATGTAACGGTCAATGATCTAGTCTCACTCAGTAGCGATCTTCGGAAAGAGTTAATCGAACATACACGTACCCAGCGAGCACCCAGAGACAAGGTCCCACCACCCTCATCATCCCTCCTAACCAAATCCTTACAGCTTGACTACTCGACCCCTCTCCGTGAAATTCCAGTAACACTAGCAGGAAAGAAGGTAGAGGTTGGACTGCTAGATGAAGGTTCCGAGATTGTAGTGGTCAGAAAGGATCTTTGGGAAGAAATTGGATTTAAGGTGAACCCAATGGTCAAGATGTTGATGCAGACAGCAAACGGAGGGAAGGAGGAGATGGAAGGTTGCGCAGAGTTCTTGGAAGTGGTCGTCGATGGTCTACGAACCTGGGTCCATGCGTTTGTCGTGCCTCGAGCCCCGTACAAACTGCTCTTGGGTCGACCCTGGCAAAAGAGTGTGAAGCTGGCAAAAGAAGAGCATTCAGATGGGCGAGTAGATGTGATAATTCATGACCCGATGGGATTGGAGCACCCCAGACGGATCCCAACTACGGCCCGCACAGGAAGAGGAGGATCGTTTGTGATGAACACAGAGGCAGTTACGAACCTTTGGAAGGAGGAACCAAACATGACCACACCTCCCTCAGCAAATCCGGACTCCACCGATCTGCCTCTCTCATTCTCGAACTTCCTTCTTAGTTCCACCCACCACTACGACCAAATAAACCATGTTTTTGCCTATCGGAAAGTTGCGAATAAGGTGCTCCCAGTCCCAACAGTAATGCCAGAATATGCAAAAATCATCCACAGAATACCAGAAGATCCCCTCCTCACACTCCCAACCGTATCTCAACACCCCCCTCCATTTACTCCAGGGACTCGACTCACGCAAGAACGAATGGACGCCTTGGGTATTTTTAAAAACGAGTTCCTTTGGCCAGAGGAAAAGTTGTTAGCGGCACATGTGCTCATGAACAATGAGATGGCCTTGGCTTGGAATGAAGCGGAAAAGGGCTTATTTCGCGAGGACTACTTTCCCCCAGCTAAGATTCCAATGATAGCACACACCCCTTGGGCTGACCGAACACTCCCTATTCCTCCAGGTATCCGTGACAAGGTTATACAGCACATCCGCGACAAAATTGCATCCGGGCTCTATGAGCCTTCAAATAGTTCCTATCGTTCACAATGGTTTATTGTTATGAAACCAAACGGGGGACTCCGGATGGTTCACAACTTAAGGAAGCTCAATGCCGTCACAATACGAGATACGGGGCAACCTCCACTCATTCACCTCTATGTCGAACAATGCGGAGGACGAGGAATCTATACTGGACTTGATATTTTTGTTGGATATGACCATGGCACTCTCCATGTCGACTCTCGCGACCCAACAACTTTTGATACCCCCATTGGAACGCTACGCCTAGCTCGCATCCCCCAAGGTTGGACCGGGTCGATGCCCATCTTCCACGGACACATGGCTTTCCTTCTCCAAGATGAGATGGAAGTAGCACCAAACTTTGTCGACGATGTACCGGTCTTAGGTCCAAAGACACGTTACGAACTCGAGGGAGGCAGATTTGAGGTATTAGAAGATAATCCGGGTATTCGACGCTTTGTCTGGGAACACCTAGTCGACGTGAACAGGGTTCTGCATCGTTTGAAGCATGCAGGTGCAACAGCTTCAGCCAAAAAGCTACTCATTGGGGTTCCAGAGTTGAAGATAACTGGGACAATATGCACATATGAGGGACGACGACCGGATAACACCAAAGTAGTGAAGATTCAGACCTGGCCATCTTGCGAATCAGTGACGGAAGTCCGAGGATTCCTGGGAACAGCAGGGGTTGTTCGTATTTGGATTTTGAACTTCGCACTAATCACACGCCCTCTGGTCGAGCTTACGAAGAAAGACACAGAGTTCCAATGGCTTCCAGAACACCAACAGGCTATGGACAAAGTAAAGGATGCTATCTCCACCTCCGACGCACTCATTACTATCGACTATACTTCCCTCCTCCCCGTCATTCTTGCTGTCGACTCATCTATTCTCGGTTGCGGAATCATTATCTCCCAATACGACAAGGAGAATCGACGTCGACCATCCCGATTCTGGTCCATCGCTTGGAACGAACGTGAATCCAGGTACTCCCAAGCAAAAATCGAACTTTATGGCCTCTTCCGTGCCTTCCACTCTATGAAACTTTACCTCATAGGCGTGCAGAAACTCACTGTCGAAATGGATGCATCATACGTTAAAGGAATGATCAACAACCCCGACATGCATCCTAACGCAGCCATGAACCGTTGGATAGCAGCAATTCAACTCTTTGATTTTGAGCTTAAGCATGTGCCAGGGAAGGACTTCGTAGGACCCGATGGGCTTTCACGAAGACGACAAACAGAGGATGAAGGTGACGAGGAGGAAGGGGAAGCAGACACATGGGTTGAGGAGATTCTGAGCTGTGGCATATGGGTTGCATCAGCATGGCAAGGAGGCTCAAACGCGGGCGGCATGTTGGAATACAGGGATAGCGATGGCGCCATATCATTGACAGTATCAGCGGAGGACTCGTGGACGGAGATACCGATACCCCATAGCAAGGAAGCGGCGCGTCGCGACAATGATCTCAAGTTAATCAAAGCTTACCTTTCTACCTTCACTACGCCTAGGAACCTCTCCGAAAAACAACTCAAACAATTCACCAAACGCGCTTCAAGATTCTTCTTACGTGGAGATCAACTATGGCGTCGAGAGCACTCCGGACGTCACCAGATTGTCATTATTCCTCCCTCAGAACGACTCTCCCTCTTACGACAGACTCACGATGACCTTGGTCATAAGGGTTTTTTTTCTACTCGACGTACCATCGCGGACCGATTCTGGTGGCCCAGCCTCGACGACGACTTACGCTGGTTTCTCAGAACATGCCATGCTTGCCAGGTCCGTTCCACTGAAAAGGTTGTTATTCCCCCTTCCATCTCGACGCCAGCTACGCTCTTCCGTCGAGTCCACATTGATACCATGTACATGCCAAAAGTACAAGGATATCAATTCATCATACAGGGTCGTTGTAGCCTCTCACGTTGGCCGGAATGGAGAATGCTGAAGAGCGAGACGGGCCGAACAGTGGGACAGTTTATTTTTGAGGAGATATTGTGTCGTTGGGGTGGACTTGAAGAAATTACAACAGACAATGGGCCAGCAATGGTAGCAGCGCTCGACTGGCTAGGAAAGAAATATAAAATTCATCACATCCGCATCGCCGCCTACAACTCCCAAGCCAACGGCATCGTTGAAGTCTCACATCGTTACATTCGGGATGGTCTCGTGAAAGCATGCGGAGGAGATATTAGAAAATGGGTGTCAGTGGCGCCATACATCTTCTGGGCGGATCGTATTACGACTCGACGGGACACAGGCTACTCGCCTTACTACATCGCACATGGCGTCGAACCCCTTCTCCCCTTCGACATCACCCAAGCCACCTTCCTACTCCCAGAAATTATCAGAAAGCTATCTGACGACGACCTCATTGCACTCCGGGCTCAGCAGCTTCAACGTCGAGAGGAAGATTTAGCTCGGATCCACGAGCGTGTCATTCAAAGTCGGTTCCGTTCTATCGAGGCTTTCAGAAAACATCACAAAAATGTCATCCGTGACTACAAATTCAATCCCGGTGACCTCGTCTTAGTCCTCAACAAACGTATCGAGAAAGGTGTTTCGAAGAAGGCTCTTCCTCGTTATTTCGGTCCTATGGTAGTTGCAAAGCGCACTGAAGGAGGTAATTATCGACTCGCAGAAGTTACAGGAGCTATATCCAAACTCAGATACGCCGCTTTCCGTATCATCCCCTACTATGCGAGGTCTTCCAAACGACTCGACGTCACGGAGTTTCTGGACCCCAGAGCCTTGGCAGGAATTGAAGATGACGGAGACGACGATAGAGAGGAAGCGGATGAGGACAGCAGAGATTCCATCAAGCACCGGCTTCGACCGAGGACGGTCGATTCTTAAAGTGAGGGGGAGGTGTATCGGGAGTAGATTGGCTGGGCACGGACACACCATTTCGATGAGCTTTCTCCTACATCCTCACATACACCCTCGATATCATTTCACTCATTTCACATTTCCTTCCATAAATAAACTAGCTTACTCTATATAATCACTACATGTTTGCCTCGTTTCCGTATCAATAACATCTCTTTCTTCACAAACATATAGTACAATTTCTTTGACTACCTACCATATATATTTTTCCTTTATCTTCATATAGTATAAGAGTAGTCTCGGTATGCCTAGTAGAGGGGGAGCTCCCGAAGTCTTACATCTATACTCAAATCAACTCTCTTCCCCACTTATCCCTAACGTTCGATATACAAACTTGTCACTCTTGCCATTGAGTCGAAGGAAGCTGATGCAAGATTGGTTGGCGATTTCTTCGAACGGGCTGCCGCGAAGAAGCTTTGCTCAGCTTCAGCGTTCGAAGAGGGCTTCCTCGGTATCGCGGAAATTTTGGACGACATCGCTATCGATGCTCCAAAGGCTACTGATTTTTTGGCCATAATGATAATGAAGGCTGCTGACCTCGGTAAGGAGCAATGGACGAATATTGCTTCGAAGTCAGCCGAGAACGGGGACAAGCTTCTGGAGCTCTCATCGTAGACTTTCGTTCCTACTTTTACATTGCAACTGCTTTGATCGTCCCAAAGATAGAGACAACAATATGTGTAAGGAGTTTTGAAGAGATGATTACCGAATTGTAGCTGGAAACTTGATTTAAATTAGGAGAAAGGGGGGAAGGAATACGAAAATATAGCCTGAAAGGAGAATCAATGGTCATAAAAATGATACGAATGACATACTCTGACTGCGCGCATCGGTCAATCCGACCTTGGAACTTACTCCTCCATCACACTTTAGCCCTCTTTAGCCGGAAAAGGATTCGAGTTCTTCATATTCTGCTAATAACGCTGTATGAATTAGTATGCGGTACATACAGCAATGGTATATTGTCACTGGATACCTGGTTACTCACTGTTGTTCAGTGCTTTCTGGAAGCATAGGATGTGGCTCACGACAGAAAAAACCATACTGTTGATTCAGCGCCTCAGACTTCAGTGTACAGGTGCTAATTTTTCCGAAACTGGGTCCAAATCCCCGTGCCCATCTTCTGCGACGATCATTGTTTTGGTACTTGTATAAATTAAAGCTATCGCTCGGGTCCTGAATCTTTAATTAGTTAACCAGCAATATTGTAGGCACATTTGACGGTTCGACATAAGCGCCCACGAAATAACATAGCTTGTTCTGTTTCTCATGCGACCAACCCTCGGCTTGTTCAAAAGAGGAGGACGTTCTGCGTGGAAAGGTGCTCCTATAATATTTCTCAAATCTCAGAAAGAATCAACTCTCTTTCAGGTCCTTATTTCGTTGCCTTTCCCAACCTGAGGGAAGCTCAAACCTCTAATGTCGCCATAAAAACTCAAGCCAGGTCATGTACCATCCTGCCAAATTTTGTTGGGTACGCTTTCTGCTGTTAACACACCTCATGCAATTTATATTAGATTGTAGAATTCGGTTTCTGGTTCATAACGGCAAGAATTACCTCCCGGTCATGGTTACGGAGGAGATGGTTGGTCATAAGTTGGGGGAATTTGCACACACTAGGAAAGCGTTCTCTGGGTCTGGAAAGTGAGTCTTGTTTTCGATGTTTTACACACTTTCCATTGACTGCTGGTTGCAGGAAGAAGTAGTAGCATTATCACCACAAATCATAATATCTATAAGCTCTTGCCGCCCATGTTTTTCAAACAATCACCCCGTTGTAACTGCGAAGAGCATACCTGTGAAGAGCCACTATTGGAACTGTTGTCGTACAATATTAAGCCTCATGGTACGTTGTAACTGTTGTGACCAGTGGAATAAATAAATATGGATACAGCTACACGACTACTCGAAAAGTGTGGATTGATTTCTCGTGCGGCAACCATAGCTGCCATCACCACGCTGGTTGCATGACGCAAACTGCTGATTTCGCTGAAGAAGGGCCAGCGCTTAGATGTGCTGCTTTATTCTCTGATGCATGTGTATAGTGTGTCCTAACGGTACATGTGTTTATTAGTCTGATCGCCTCTTCCCGCAAAGATCGAAACTCACATTGTTGCAGCAATAGACCACGCCTCGTACCTGAAAGCAACTACTGCTTCTACATCTGCATCTCTATCGGCCCTCCATGCTCGCTGTTCCAGCATGTAAGCGAGATCACTGAATCCCCGGGCGCATTCCTGATGCGCCTGGGGATATGACGAAAGGATTTCTCGGTGGGTGAATATGGCTTCGAGATACTCGCCTCCGGTGGTGGGATACGTGTCCAATTGGGCTTGTATGGCTTGGAGGTAAGCGCATCCGTAGGACTCGCTTTTTGTGCTGGTGTTGGAGTATTCCGACTTTGCTATGTCGGACTGCACAGGCGGATTAATCGGATGAATATACATGCGATTTTCCGAGACTCACCTGACAACTCGGATCGTCGGACATTGTTACGTCTTCCTGGACGTTTGCTCGCTTTGGAGATTCCACGATGTCGCTCACTTTTTGCTATCTCCAGGAGAATAAATAAGAGCCATCGCGATGACAGATTGTGGCTCACATTAAGCTTTGTTCCTCCTGCTAATGAAAGCGTTTGCAATAGCGCGCAGAGATCCATTGGAAACTGATTTGCTCGTTCAGAAATAAAGAAAAACACATCCAGGATTGATGGTCATCACCTCTTGAGTGACCGTTGTAGTCATTGTAGCTTTGGAATTGAAAGGTTGGATTGAAGATATGTTAGTGGTAGAAAGGTAAGTGTCTTTCGATCTTTCGACATGTCCTTGGTCGCTATGTATGTACAGTCCTCGTGCTGAACACATTTGCAAAGAGCCGAAGCCGCGAGGCAAGTCCCCATTTGATCAGTTGATAAGAGAGTCAGTACTTGAGGGTTTTATTTCTATGTACATGTTTATTTACTTTTGACTCAAATACTGGTTTAGCTTTCAAAAAAGAAAAACTCAAGCTGACTTTGGAATGAACATTATGTATTTCGCTTGTACTGTGCCATATGAAAACAACTACATAGTGCACCCGGCCCTATTACACCGATATCATCCCCGTCTTGCACTGTGGTCAGTGTTCATCGATATGCTCAATGAATCACTCGTTACACTTACATTCATAGATTGATTGGATCCTTACATCAATGCAGAGCAAGATGCAAATTGGATTGTTGTCCTCATTCAATGCATCATCCATCCGGAACTCTCTCCCGCTCCCGCTACTTCTTAACTTCAAATTATAACTAATATCAATCAATACTAAGGTACTGATTCATGGCTTCATCTAGACTGTATGTATCTGAGGAGCGCCAGAGAGTACCATATGCTGCATATGCCCAGCTCAACAAAGGATCATGATGAATATCCCAGTTCATCGCCCACTGCTCCACTCAGACCTTCTATATTCGCCTCAACTTTATCTCCTGTCCTGATACTTTCTGGTGGGACGCTCCCAAAGATCATCGATGAAACTGGCGGTGCTACTGTGCACAAATCGCTTCGATAGGAACCGGACAAAACTGAAAATCGTGATGGGTTTTCGCAGACTCTGTCGTAATCTCCGTAAACGATTTCAATTCGAAAAAAAATCGTTTAGCCAAGTGCCTTAACGTTAGTAACCATAGAATCAAACTCTACCCAGATGATAAGTCGATTCGTATATGAAGCACACTTGGTAAACACCCTTTTGCACCACCTCCTGCTCTACAGCCATGCCGAGCTCTCAGATTTCCTTGGACCGAGCATACCTTACTGCAATTTGGCTCGAGACGCTATTCTATGGTGCGTTATTCCCCGAAATTTTTGCATACCCTGACGACTGATTGAGGAACCACATTTGTCTCTTGCTGTTATCCCACCTAGGAATTAACTTGCTGCTGTTCTTCTCGTACCTCTTCATTGTACGGTACAAAAGAAGGATTTCTCTCAGTAAAATCATCGTTGGCGTTGCGGTCATGATGTTCCTCTTTTCCACCGTCCACGTCTCTTTAGGATTCTATCGGTTGATAGAAGGATTCATCGTTTTGAAAGATCCCATAGTGTTTTTTTCTGACGTTTCCATTCCTGCGAATGTCGCAAAAGTAACGATACACACTGTCAATTCAATTCTTGGGGACAGTATCATGGTAAGAGTCAATGCTAGCAGAAGTATATTTGAGCTGTTATACGTGGCTTCGATATATTGCAGGTGTGGAGATGCTATAACGTCTGGGGGCAAAGCTGGTTGCCGTCCATCCTTCCAATCCTTTTGATAATTGCTTCCGCAGGTACTTGAATATTCTCAAGCGAATACGTCTTTACTAAACAACCGGGTCCCAACATAGTTTGCGGTTTTGGCCAAGCGGTCATATTCGCGGAAGCACGGACTACGCATAGCGCGTTTGGATCTAACCTGGAGAGATGGAATGGATCGCTATTCTCTCTATCGCTCGCGACAAACGTCGTTGTTACTTCTTTGATTGCTTCCCGAATCTGGTAAGTCTTTCGTCGGAGCTCTGGTTTGAGCTCTATTCGACGGTTCCCTCAAGGTGGGTAAGCCGCCAAAACAGTTCTCTTCATGATTCAAGCTTCAAATATCGACGAGTCCTACTTCTTGTCATCGAGTCTGGTGCTATCTATTCTTCAGCTCTGGTCATTGAAATCACTCTTTATTTCTTGAACAACAATGCTTTCTACATCATCTATGATCCTATTGCTCAACTTACTGCGAGTGTTCCAATTACTTTGCGCTTTGTCTGCAACTCAAGTTTTTCATCCTACACTGCAGGCAATCGTACCTACCATGATCATCGTCATGACGAGTCTTGATCTGACGTCGGCTGCCCTGGATTCCGAAGAACAACGCACGACTCGGCATCGGACCATCGAATCTCGACCTCATTTTGCCGCTGCAGGACGCGGAACGGATACATTCTCCTCGATAGTGTCTTCATTTCCGGACCCTGAAGATCATGTAAGAGAGCAGGCAACTGATGTTTATCTGGGATTGAACCAGAAGGAATCGGGCAAAGTCGCCATATAGTTTTCCACAGAGTTTTGTTGTACTTGTACAATGACCTTGATCTGTTTGAAGATGTCTGTGCGCGCTACCGAGTACAATGGGCTTCTCCCTGTTGATTGCATTCTGTCATTACAACGCAAACTCCCTGCGTCGATTACAGCTTCGACCATGGAATCAGTTCTGGATGCATTTTCAGTAATAGATAGATAGATACATGGCGCCACCCGGAGAGTGGTCCCAGAAACGGAACAGTCAGTCTTGAGGCTCGAACAGCAGCGAGCTCAGCCCGCAAGGAGAAGGTAGAGTGCCATTGAGTCCTCAAGGTAGAGTGATCTAGTACAAGATACGAGTATACAAGATCAGAGTGGATGATATAAGTATGTGAAAGTATAGTACAATTGTCAGTCCTCAGCATCACTCAGATTGTCATCATTCTCACCCTAGGCGACGGCGAAAGGTGAAGAGCTGTCTCCCACGATCCGTCCTGTATAGATGCTGCGGGCGTCTAATCGTACAATCTAACAAAAATACCTATGATTCAATATTGAGACCAGACTCTGCCCGAGTAAACAGTTAGAGCTACCACAAAATCTGGGCCATTTGAAGTCCACCGTGACCATCAATATATTGACAAAGGCGGTAGATGGATGCTAAGGTCCTGTGATACAGGAAATCCTTCATCGCCTTTATTAAACCTTTTTGGATATGTTATTATGTCCCGATAGCTTGGCCCTTTGTTATTCCTTTCCATGCATCAACCGGCGCCGGTGGTCATGATTTTGGAGAGTAGCTTTTTACCGCTCTAGGTCGTTCGCGCGACAAGTTCACATTTTATCAATGCTATGCATGCCTAGGGAGTGTACCGAAACTTCTTGATCGGGAAAACATAGCTGGTAGGCTGTAGCCCATTCCAGTATGAGTTTAGCAATCCTTTGGCTGTTACCAGATCTGGAGACTTTTGCGAGGGCAAGGCTTGTCATAAAGAGTCAGAAAAAGATTCGGTCGATGTCTGGAATGAGCTCTCTTGAAGCTTGATTAATGAGATCATTTCTTGAAACATGAAAAGTTGAAATCTGTTGAATTTCATCCATGTGTTGACATTCTTCAAGCAGCTGGAGCACTGAGACAGTACTTAATTGTAAATTGAGAATAATCTAATCAACGTGGCGAGCTACCTCTTCAATCCGCTCCTACATCTGCTCACCGACGTTCAGTGTACGCTGCGCGCGCAACTCAGATCCCGCTATCCTTTCCGTCAGAACAGTTCCGTGAAGTATGACATGCGCAAAAGCGGTTTTCTCACCCGTTGTTTAGCAGCGCTGGGAATAAGCAGTATGATATGATCAACGCATGTCATTTGTCATTGGATGGGTGTCTCCTCGTGCTTTATGAGGCAATTCTTGAGGGCGATTGGGAAGTGAGCATAGAATACGTTCGCGGCAGACACCTCTTGGTAATAAGAATCGTGGTTTATTCCCGGGGCGAGGTCCGAAAGAATATTTTGAAAACATGCTGAATGGAACGATCTCATAGCTCCTGCAGCTGAAAGCAGCACCGGCACCGTGAACGAGTCAACGGTCGGCAGGCCGGAAGCTTGCCGATGTGCCGGTTATTTCATCACGCGGTGCTGGTTTTTCAGCCCTGCTCTTTTCGTCTTCCTCATCAAGGACAGACATTCAGACCGGATTGCCGCACAGAGCGTCCGTCTCGTTTCCTTTAGAACAAACCCATCTCTTCTCCAGCTGCTTCCTAGCCTGCTGGCAGGTCATTTTTAACGACCAACCCTCTCAAGAAATACCCAGAAATCAGTACCATCTCAACCGATACTCTTTTGTGACAAAAATTCGTAAGTCTTCTGCGCTTTTTTGCAATATGGAAGGCCTAATTAGTCGTTTTTTTTGATGTAGAATGAGCAAATCTTCTGTTGCTGCAATATCAAAGATTCCTGCGACCCAGCTACCATCGAAGTCGGCTTGGTCGAAAGGCCCACCACAAACTGCTTCGCCGCGCTCCCAATCTCCTGCACCATCGAATTCTGCCCCAGCGCATGCTACTCACTCTAGACGGCCTAGCACTCTTGGTCAAGGAATTCCTATAAAAGATGGCGTCAGTATACCCCGTAACAACGTGGGTGCAACAAAAACAGGTATGCGTGTCGTCTTTTTTCTTTTGTGTAGAAGAATAAACAATGAAACAGGCTCGGTGGTATCATTTGGGTCCATAGACGATACCTCGGCACCTATATCCTCCTCACCAGCAGCTACACCCGCTATTAAATCCTCAGCTGAAGGCGTAAAGTCCTTCGGTTCGGTTCCAGCTGCCGTTAGTCAGATAAATGGGAAATCTTCTGTCTCATCTTCAACAAAACCGCCGCTGAGCCAAACTTCCTCCTCAACCTCCATTTCAGGTGCATCGACATCATCATCGTCGACCTCTGCACCCACAAAACCGAAAATGGATGTCCGAAAATTTTTCCAGAGCGCTTCCCAGTCAACTTCGGATTCTTCCTCTCCTTCTATACGACCGTCGAATCTACCGCCTCAACAACCCTCAACAACCAACGCACCAATGGGCCCGCCATCATATAACACATTTGTGCCCGCTGGTATGCGTGTCCCGCCAAATCCTGTGGCGACTGGTGTCCCTAGCACACCAAGATCACCGAACTACCCTAGGCAGCAAATATCAAATGGTAATGGTCCTCGACCTCCTAATGGTACAAATGCCCCACCCGGACCTCCGATGCAACCACCCATGGGAAGTCCTCGCCTCGCTCCTCATCCACATCCTGGTCAACAACCCAATGTACAGCCTCCTCCAATGCAGCCTCCCGTGCAAATGGGCTGGGGAGCTTACTATGTAAGTTATCTGCGATTCATACAATTTCCCAGTGTACTGTTAGCTAAATTCACGACAAGCAGTATAACATGGCTCCTGGAATGCCTCCCGAGCAAGGTGGATATATGTATCCCATCTCCTGGGCATACAATATGCAGCCTCAACAAATGCCTCCACCTCATCCCCAACAACATCCGCATCCCCCACTCCCACATCATCCCTCATCTCAAGGCCCTTCTCATCCTTCAATGCCAATGTCTCCACGAAATCCTCCCATTCCACTGCAAGGTGGCCCTCCTGGCACACCAACGTCTTCACATGCTTCGGCTGCTCCTCACAGCCCCCACCCTGCACCACTTTCGCATTTATCATCCAACAGCATTAGTGCCGTTTCATCACCGCCTCCTACTCCCTCGTCAGCTACGATGCCAGGTAGCGCTCGACTCAATAACAACGCCAATCCCTTCGTTCCTCGACCGACTTCGAAGATTGTAATAAAGAGCGCTGATGGCTCTGAGGTCAATCTCGAGAACTTCAAGAAAGGTTCGAGCCATCAATCATCTCCATCGATTGTCACCTCTTTACCCACACCCTCTCCCTCCGGACTGAATTCGCCAAGTAAACGGGCAATCCCGATTGTGGCGCCCGACTCCAAGAAGAAGCGCGAGGAAAAAGAAAGAGAAGAGAATCAAGCAAAGGTTGCAACTGTGGAGAAGGAACGGAAGGCGAAGGAGGAGTTGGAGAGGAAGGCGAAGGAGGAAGAGCGTCTCCGAAAGGAAAAGCAGGAAGCTGAGCGCAAAGAGAAAGAGGAAATTAAACGTAAAACTAAGGAGGAAGCTGAGCGTAAAGCTAAAGAAGAGGCTGACCGTCTAGCTAAGGCAGAGGCCGAACGTATTGCCAAACTGGAAGCTGAGCGCAAAGCAAAGGAGGAGGAAGAGGAGCGACAGAGATTGAAGGCCGAAGAGGAAGAAAAAGCGCGCATAGCTGAGGAGGAACGTCTTCGACAGGAGATACTTAAAGCCGAGAAGCAGCGTCAGGAAGAAGAGGACAGAAAGAAGGAGCAGGAACAAGCGCGTCTTCTGAAGGAAGAGGAAGAAGCTGCAGCTAAGGCTAAGGCTGAGCTTGAAGCCCAAGCTGAAGAAGAGGAGGAAGGCGAAGTCATTGAAAATGAGAAGCTCCATACAGACGGTCCAGAAGCGAAAGCTACCGAGATAAAGCCTGATGAGAAGAAGGCTCTACGGATCGATACTGCTCGTCCTTCAGAGCCTCTACCGAAACGCCGACCAGGTCCTCTTGACCTATCCACTGTAGCCGGAAAGACAAACATTACTCCGCCTCTACCATCTGCTCTGGCCACAGCGCGTATCATTGAGGACCTTGGCCGTATATCTTATCCTGAAGGCGTCCAAAGTCCCAAAGTTGAGCTCAATGTCAACGCTAAAGATGGCAAGTTTAGGTAAGCGGTGATCATAAGTTCATAGATTCAGCTACTAAGTGACATGTAGATACGACAGAGATTTCTTGCTTCAGTTCATGTCCGTTTGCAAGGAAAAACCCGACAATCTCCCTGCTCTTGATGCTATCGGTCTTGAGCCACCTTCTCAACCACCGTTCCCCATTATTCGTACTCAGTCTGGGCGCGGTACTAGACCGGGCAACGTAGTGCGTTCGACCTCCGTTGGTCTAGGAGCTGGATTCAAAGGATCCCCCACTCCTTTCGGTGGAATGGGCAATTTTGGTACAGCTGGATCTGCCAGCAAGCTTTCTAGTGAAGAGAGGTTCCAGCTTGCCAACCCCGGTCGTACTGTGTCGATGAGTGGTGCCGGTACTTCTTTCCGTCCCCAGGGTATACAACGGACTACTAGTTCCGGTGGACCTGGTTCACAGTTACACACTGGTCGCACCAGGAGTAAACGTGGGGACAAACGTCCCGATGTCAACAAGGCTCCGCCCGGGGCACACCACCAACAATATGGTCATGTGGGTACAACATATGGACCTGGTGGTATTCCTCTTGAACCCGTCGCTCCATTGCAATTGTCCGAGAACCGATGGGACAGGAAAGCCATCGCGAATGTTGATCAAGACTCTCCAGAGATCGTTGACCGCAAAGTTAAATCTTTGCTGAACAAACTTACGATGGAGAAGTTCGACTCGATCTCCGATCAAATTATCGCTTGGGCGAACAAATCAGAGAAGGAGAAGGATGGACGAACGTTGATTCAAGTCATTCGTCTCGTTTTCGAGAAAGCAACCGATGAGGCAACCTGGTCAGAGATGTATGCTCGCCTTTGTCGAAAAATGATGGAACAGATTAGTACTAAGGTTCAGGATGATGGCATTAGAAATGCGGAAGGGAAGCCCATAGCTGGCGGTAATCTCTTCCGCAAATACCTGCTCAATAGGTGCCAGGAGGACTTCGAACGCGGTTGGTTCAATAAAGAGGCTACCGCTGCTGCTGCTGCCACAAAAGCAATAGAGGAACAAGCACTGAAAGCTGCCAATACGACGAAAGATGAGGAAGAGGTTGCCCTATACTCCGAAGAATATTACGCTGCTCAGAAGGCGAAACGTCAGGGTCTCGGTCTCATCAAGTTCATTGGTGAACTTTTCAAACTGCAGATGCTTACGGAGCGTATTATGCACGAATGTGTCAAGAAACTTCTGGGCAATGTGGAGAACCCAGAAGAAGAGGAAATTGAGTCGCTGTGCAAGCTTCTCATCACTGTCGGCCAGATGCTTGATACACCCAAAGCTCGTGCGCACATGAATGTTTACTTTGACCGCATGAAGGAGTTGACGAAGAGTACCAATGTCAACTCCCGTATGCAATTTATGTTACAGGTATGATAAAAGCTCGGTTTCTTTCTGAAATAATTTTCTCATGCATTTTCAGGATGTTATTGAGCTCCGTGAGCGGAAATGGCAGCAGAGGAACGCCGTCGCAGCACCTACTACAATCGCTAAAATCCACGAAGCAGTGAGTGCCCCTGACCTTGGCATTATCTTTTACTCAACACATTGATACTTAGGCTGCGAAGGAGAAGGCTGCGGCAGAGAAAGATGCGTACGCCCGGCAACTGAACCCTAGCATGTCTCGCACTGGTTCACGTCGTGGCGGAGATAGAAACGATCACCAAGCCGGCGCTGATGGTTGGACTGTCACTGGCAATGCTCCTCGTCCTCCCGCCAAAGTCGGAGATTTGTCCAAGTTCGGACAAATCAGCAAGGGCGCACCAATGACGTTTGGGCCCAGTAGTGTATTTGCGGGCAAGAAAGAGAGCAAGCGCGAGTCACTTTCGAGGACGAACTCCAATGCGAACATGTTCCAAATGCTTCAAAACGTCGAGGCTGCTGAAGTTGCTACTAAAACCAGTAGGCCTCCCAGCCGGAAGCCCAGTGTTGATTTGGGATCAGGTGGTGCACCTGAGCCTGCACCCCAACGGAAACGTCTCAACTTGCTACCTCGAACGAAGCCTGTCGATCAGGACTCCACTCCCCAACAGGAGTCGGATTCTGAAGAAGAGGAGATCACAGACGAACCCGAGCAGGAAATGTCGGAAGATGAAGCCAAGAAGAAGATTTCCGAGGATACGAAGGAATTCTTCGGTGTACGGAGCCTTGACGAGGCAGAAGTTTACTTTGAAAAACTTCCTTCAATGTACCACCATAGTCTTGTCGACAAACTTGTCACTCTTGCCATCGAGTCGAAGGAAGCTGATGCAAGATTGGTTGGGAATTTCTTCGAACGGGCTGCAGCGAAGAAGCTTTGCTCAGCTTCAGCGTTCGAAGAGGGCTTCCTCGGTATCGCGGAAATTTTGGACGACATCGCTATCGATGCTCCAAAGGCTACTGATCTTTTGGCCATCATGATCAAGGGCGCTGACCTCGGGGAGGAGCAACGGATGAATATTGCTTCGAAGTCAGCCGAGAACGGGGACAAGCTTCTCAAGCTCTCATCATAGACTTTCGCTCCTACTTTCATTGTCACTGCTTTTATCGTTGGTCAGCATTAATTCACCTGTTTATTACCTTTGCATCCCTTCATGTATGTTTTTGGCTTCTTATTTGGTTCTACATACCATTCCGTTTTTGTGCTGCAGATTGTTTATATATCATAGTCTACTGAGTAGTGTATTGCATGCGAGTCTATTAACAGAGAGTTAGTCTCTATACTATAGAACTCCAAACGTTAATTTCGTTGACGGATAAGTCCGTGAGATTATTCCGTCATCATGAATATCGCCTTCTCACTTTGGATCTTTGTCTTTCTGTACCACCATTCTGCTTTGTTCCCCAACAGGGGGTCGTTTCCTTGTTGTAATTTAGCCAGTGTCGATGCTACCATCCATTAGGCGACATCTCAATTTTTATCGGATCCATATCTTATTTTTGCAAGTTTTCATTCGCCTGTTAATATCGTTGCTTAATGGTTTTGTCTTAGTACCTTCACCCCTTTAATATTCTCTGCTATATTCTATGCAAGTAATGGACGCTACAAGATCAGCTATATCGATGCCTTGTTCAACTGTGTCAGCGCAATGACGGTTTGCGGTCTGGCAACGCTCGATCTGAGCAGTTTAACGCCCTGGCAGCAAGTTATATTGTTTACACAGATGTGTCTCGGAAGCCCAGTGCGTATTACGCCAGTTGCTTCATTTTTGCATACTAATTTCCTGCTAGGTTCTTGTTTCGTGGGTGATGGTCTACATTCGGAAGTGAGACAAACCCTTCTTACATTCATGGTCCTTCACCTCACCTTAATCTTCGTGTGAATACAGGTACTATTTTGAAAAGAAATTCGAACATATAATCGAAAGCGTCGCTGCCAGCAAGGAGGTTCCTGCCTCCAGTGTTTCAGAAGAGCGGAGTGCTGTTGTTCGTTGGTGCCGCTTGCTCGTCAGTTTGCTCAACAGCAGTAACAAAGAGCGGCTTCCGATGACACGGCATGATAGCACCGAATCTTTTGGAGAGAAAGGACGCAAAACTTCGAAGAAACTTAGGACTGACATGATTAGGCGAATGGACGATGCGCCCAAGCTGGTGAATCCCAGCGGATGGATCAGCGAGGGAGACAGCATACCTATCGCGCGTTTTGCAACCATCAATTCTCCCATTCAACCTTCTTCGCGAGGCCAGTTTCACCCCTCAGCAAATCCGCCAGACAATCAACCGCCGGTCAAAGGGTTAGTTGACTGATTACTCGATTATATGAACGCGATCTTATTGCCCTAGAATCATGGCCCGCCGGTTGTCAGATCCTGGTACTCCTTCCAGGCCATCGTCGCCGCAAGGACACTCCAGTATGTTGTCCTTTTAGCCGTATCTCATGCTGTCTCTCACGTTAAGCGCAGCCTCACTGCACAGGTTCGATACGGTGGCACCGAAAGGCTCAAAGTTCCCTCGAACTCCCACCGTAGAATTCAGCACCACCCTCCCCCGTCGTCGTGCACGTATAGAGCCACTACACGAGGAAGAAGGTCTTGCACGGCCTACTATAAGCCCCTTACAGCCCGATGATCGCAGTAAGTTTTTCCGGAGCGTTCACGATGATAGCTCTCACAAAAATTCCAGGATCTCTGCGTCGGATGTCCTTACCCTCTCATCCTCTTATGACGTCACACACATATAGTACCTACAAATCTACTAGAGGCACCAAGCATAGTGGCTTTGGAGGATTTCCGATGCCCCATGAAATATTGCAAAAGCTCTTCGACAAATTTTTCCCAAAACTGAGACACAAACTCACGCGGACTATTACTATACCAATTACAACTACCATTGCCTCACAACGCGGGGGCAATATACCCCCTGGTGCCAAGGTGGTGCCATATATCTCTTTTGAAGCCGTCGTCGGTAGAAATTCTGCTTTTCCATTGCTCTCCGACGAACAATTGGAGGTATGGCATAAATTATCTCACTGCAGATATCGACTCAAATAATGAATAGGAACTCGGCGGTGTCGAATATCGCGCTCTCAATGCTTTGCTCTGGATTGTTGGCGCTGTAGGCTTTTCATGAATGCTTACAAGACACTAATTCCTTATTCATTTCACGCCCAGTATCATATTGGCATTCAGCTAGTGTCGTTTGTGGTCATAGCATCTTATATGTCTATATCAAAATGGAACAACGACTTCCTTCCACCCGCTCTTCATCGCCCTGTGTCTTCGACATGGTACGTGTCTCCATAATCGGCTTTGAAGCTGCACTGAAAAACAATGCAGGTTTTCCCTCTACCAAACTGTGTCAGCCTACACAAACACCGGCACTTCATTAGTAGACACTTCTATGATACCCTTTCAGAAAGCGTACCCAGTAATTGTATTTATGGTTATCCTTATATTGGCTGGAAATACTGCGTTTGTAAGTGCATTGTTGTCCTCATCGGAACTGTTGCTGATTTTACTTTCCTGTTCAATTCTTAGCCCATATTGTGAGTGCACAATCGCCAATTGTTCTAGTCAATATCTGCTTAATCGGGAAATCATCAGCCTACGAGCTGAAATGTGCGAACCTCTCACTACATTTTAGTTAGTGTCACTTAGTATCTACATCATCAGTTTTTTCTTGTCAAAAATAGTTCCTCGGTCTTCACGCCTCCACGAAACCTTGCAATTCCTCTTAGACCATCCCCGACGATGTTTCATCTATCTGTTTCCTTCACATCAAACTTGGTTCCTGCTGATAGTTGTCATTGCACTCAAGTACGCAAGTCTATGGCGAATCAGGATTAACCTATGAATAAATTTCCTTTCCAGCGTCACCGATTGGCTTTCCTTTATGGTGTTAGACATTGGAACCCCAGCTATCGATGCTATACCTGTCGGCGTGCGTCTCATCATAGGGGTTCTTCAAGCGGTAGCAGTCAGAGCTGCCGGTTTTGGTACTGTCACACTTTCAGCGCTCGCACCAGCCGTCAAGTGAGTCGTGCTGCTATCAACCATCGTGTTGCTCAATTCTTCCCAAGGGTCTTATATGTGATCATGATGTACATCAGCGTCTGTAAGTACTTATTCCGAAGTCTCTTTTGGTGCGACGACCAAGTTTTGTTACTCAAATTCTTGTTTAATAGATCCCATAGCTATGAGGTGAGATTCATTCAATTTGTCAACCCCCAACATCGCTGAAATCTGGTAGTGTAAGATCGACTAACGTCTACGAAGAACAATCTCTCGGCGTATATAGAGAATCGATGATTGCGGATGAAGATCCTGACTTCCAGTTGTCCGGTCCCAGGATGACTGTGTGGAGTAAATACCTTGCCATGCACGCTAGGAAGCAACTTTCTTTCGGTAAGTTCATTAGTTCGTGGTATACTGGGATTGACGCGTTCCGTGTTTAGATATGTGGTGGCTCGGTCTTGCTCTTTTCCTTGTTTGTATCATTGAAGTACGTGAAATTTGTGTGACGCGTCTTGCAACCTCACCGATCTATATTCAAAGAGGCCAAACCTTGACGACACCAGCAAGGCGACATGGTTCAATATTTTCAATATCGGTCTGTCTGCCAGCTTCTTTTTCAGGTGACATCTACTAAGTATCCTTTTTCTAGTGTTCGAACTGACATCTGCCTATGGGACGGTTGGTTTGAGCTTGGGGATTCCTACGGTGAGTAACCGAGTTCTTTGTAGATCTTTGCTTGAATGAATGTCATAGGCCAACTATTCCTTTTCTGGCGCATTCCGACCACTGTCCAAATTGATTGTCTGTCTGGTCATGCTTCGTGGCCGCCACCGTGGCTTGCCCGTTGCAATCGACCGAGCTGTCATGTTACCCTCTGAGTATCAGCGGCACGACGAGATAATTGCAGAGACAACTAGCCAATATATCAAAAGGAGCAGTCGTGTATTTAGCGAAGAGTTCGCCACCAACCAGGATGGGATAAATGGAGATCAGCCTTAAATTTCTAGGCTGCAGCAATACCGACATTATACTCGACTTCTACATACATGTCCATTAGCCATAGATGATTAATAATATTCTAGATCACAATGCGTCGATATCGACGGTAACGTTTGAAGACCATGCTCTATCTGCGAAAGCTCGTAAAAATGTGTAGCCCTTGGCGGTTTCTTCATTGGTTAGTGCACCAACGGAAGGCCGAAGTACTTCGGCCGATGATATTAAAATACACATCGATTTTGCTCGGCTGATTGCAACATTCAGTCTTCGACGCTCAAGCAAGAAATGCAAGTCCGCTATATGCGACTGAGGGAGAGAAAAAAGGCATATGACGAATGCTGCTTCTGAACCTGAAGATCAAATAATGAGTATCGACTAAAAACTCGTCGACTACACGCACCTTGCAAGCGTTCCACGGTATCTACGGTCACTGTGGACTTAAGTGTGTTTTTTCCTTTCCCTCCGTCTATGGTCATATCGTCAAATAATTTAGAGAGACTTATCGAGGTATCGAAGTGTCCTGCAGACAATGCTGCCTTGACAGCTTGTCTCTGGATACGATGCGGTGTCGCCACAAATATATCTTCCCCTGGCAGATATTCCTGTATTGTGGCAATAAGCGCAGATGCTACTGCTGCCTCAGCTTTGACATGTAATTCATACCCGACATTTTCACGATGCTTCCTGCTGATAGTGTGTAGCTGTATCAAGGCAAGAGACAAAGGGTGAGGGACGACATCCATGGCTGAGTGAACGTCATTTGAATGTGAGTTCATTATATGATTGGCGATGAGGGGAGGGGAAAGTAAGCGTTGAGGTCGCTTCAGCATAACATTTGATAGCCCAAGGAGGATATCATGAACAAGATTTAAAATCTGAAGATATTCGTTGTTAGGTTGAGGATTTTCCATTCGGGATATTGAGCTAAGAGCAACAGCGATCCGTCGAGTTTGAACCTTCTGTGGCCTGAAAGCTTTCGAATAGATGGTTGATACGAATTCTCCCAGATCTGGATTCAGCCTGGGACAATGCATAATTAGCAAGCTGTTAGCACTGGCTGATAGTTCTTCCTACCTAAAGTTTTCAGTTAGTTGCACGATTGTACCCTGCGAAGACATTTCCGAAGCATCGTCAGGTAATGGAGAGGAAGGTCTAGTATCACTGATTTCAGCCCGAGTTGGACGGGAAACGAACATCAGGGAGTCAAGAATTGATCCAAACAAAGGTCCACTTTTGAGCTGGGGATACTTGACTGCCAAGATTGGAGACAACTGCTCTGAATCGCCGGCAATGATAATGCGGCTTGAAGGTCGCAGAGAGCGGAAAACCAGAGCTGCAGAGCTCAGGGCCAACTGTCCAGCCTCATCGATGACGATGCAGTCCACCGAAATCGAATGTCGTTTCGAGAAATTGTACAACTGCCGTGGATATCATTTGGCAAGTGGCTTTTGATCTGAATTATATCACCTCACCTGAAATATTGTCCCAGCGTAGAGCGAAAATGGTGTAGATCCCGAGGGAGCGGCATGATCATTTCCATTCATAACATGCTCGATGGAAACTTTGTCCAGCCATTCTGTTGGAAGAGAGTCGATAGATTTATAGGATTGTGTCAAATACTTCAGTTTTTTCAGCACCGCGTCGATAGCTGCGTGTGTTACGGCGGTGACAAAGACTACCTTTGGCGGCAATATATCGAGGTCAGTCTGACTACGCGTATTATTGGCATACAAGCTGAAAAGTCTGAGCAATGACAATGCTATAGTGTGAGTTTTCCCTGTCCCTGAATGAGAAGGATGTATGGATTTCTGTTCTACCCGCTAGTTGCAGAATTTCATACCTGGTGGTCCCCAAATAACAGACAATCGATTTGATAGGATATGCCGAGCGGCACGATTCTGCGAGGCTTTCAGTACCAAGGGCTTTGCAGCTTCTACGTCCAGACCATCCAGCATGCGGAACAAGCTCTGCATATCGCCGGCCGCCTTTTCGAGGATCTTCCGCGTAGTGGGGCTGACAGTCTCCTGATTGAACGATTTCGGATTCCGTATGATCTGGATATAGGGAACCGAAGCATACTCAAGCTCGTGCTGAACGTCAAGCTCAAACAGCGCACTAAGGATTTTGCTAATGTTGAAATCAATCAAGCGAGGAGATATACGGTAAGTGCAACCCTCTGAGAATTTGAATGTCGCGTCTCCCCAGGTCTGTATCGTGACTTTTGTTCGTAATCCCTCGACAGAAATATTTCGTATATCTGCGAGGAGAAGCTCTTTCTGAACAATAGTATTCTGTGACTGCCACCGCGATTTGGTGTAACGATTCAATGGGAAGACCAAGCCAGACACAGCAAGATCATCAAACAGCGCTTCAACAGGTATATGAGCGTCTGATTCGAAATCGTCACAGTCTCGATCTTCGACCAGGAGATGGTCAAAAAAGGACCTGTCTTTGTCAGACGTAGTCATATCTAGGTTTCCAGACAAGAGAATAAATGAATGTTCCAATCGCTTCGAGCCCTGCTGCGTAGAATGGTATTGAAGGATAGGCGCTTCGGGACAACCATCTATGCGAGATTGCCACAATTCCGACAAACGGGTCAGTATCTCGAACTAAAGATAAGTATAAGTGGGCTATCAGAAAAAAAACAGACGGACGTATTTACTTGTTGCATGTAGAAGAGTTTTCGTAGATGTTCTTCTCTGCAGATATCCATGAAAGTAGATGTCAGAGGCTTCGCTTCGTTGATGAGCAGGAAATCATTGGCGCTAGAAACACGCGAGCGTAGATTGTTCAGCACGGCGTAGATAGATTTGTTCCTCTGTTCTAACAAATCTGAAGGCGAATTTCCATTCGCGAACATGGTGTATATTTCCTCATCACTCGGACACTGTGCCTCCCGCGACCTTGAAGGAGAAAGGAGAACTGAGGCGCATTCCGCAAGGTTCCAGAATCCAGGAATAGGTAAAGCCAGAGATTTTTCAACTTCCCTTTTCAACACTACGATCCGTGGCAATTGACCGAGCTCGTCTCGTCTCTGCTCTTGCGCAGCTTTCCGATAATCATCGTTCTGGAGTCTTTGCATTTGCTCTTTGACCCGCTGCTTCAAATCCTCAAGAGTTCCCTCTGTTGACTCTGTCGGATTCATCCTTTCCAAAATGGCCTGAAAATCACGTTTCTTTCGTCGACCTTTGGTAAGAAATTCGAGGAGCACTCCGGAAAGGAGTATAGGTTGAAACGTTGTTTGTAAAAGTGACGCCCCTTGGGAGAGTGCACCGATACAAACGCGGATGTCTTGCGTCGGATAGGACGAGTTGAGAGCTGCATCGATGAAATGGGTTTGCAGGGCGGAGTGTTCTGCAGAGGAAAATACGTAGAATTGCGTGTGAGGAGGCTTCCGTAGGGAACGGTTGAGGGTGAGAATCGAATCGATGATGAATGCGAGGGACGGGATTAGGTCGGTACGATCACCGTGTACAGTACGAAGGATTTTTTCTCTTAGTGGAACAGCAGTGAAAGTGGATATGAAAAACGATACGATACTCGAGGCGCCACTTGGCGCAGAGGGATCTAAAAGTAATGAGAGTACCACCGCGATATCCTCAGTCTTTGGACAAGTGAAGTTTCTACGCGGTATTATCTGGAAGGAAGGGAGTCAATGGAATGAATACATATGTATAGGTCACAAAACTCTACCTGGATCTTCTCAGTTCTCGCAGCTTGAAGTATAGGACTTGCAACAGTTGACTTTGACATCTTCCTGGTTCTAGGAGGCAAAGACAGTATACGTTTTGCTTTGCGCAGGGTGACTGGATATGAACTACCTATTCTTCGCATTCCTTTACGATCTTCAAGGAGAAGAGCTAGATCTTCAATATCGGTTTCCCCCCGAGGATGAGAAACCCCGATATCTTGCCATATCTGTAACAGATTACGCAAAAGCTTCGCCTCTGGAATAGAGATGTTACTCATACTTCCAATCTCTCCCTGTTCAACGGCTTTCTGTTGACAATCTTTGGAGAAAGGACATCCGTGACAAAGTGCGTTATAATGCCAGAATACATCTTTTCGTGGGAGAGATAGGATTGCGGGTAGGCGACGGAACAAGAAGTCGTCTAATGGGAAGGAAAGTAACGAGATCTCGACTGTTTTGAGATCATCGAAAGAGGGAGGATTGGTATCGAAGCCATTTTCAGGAGGTAGCCAGACAGCTGCAGCGTTGCTCGCACGAAAGAAGGAGTGAGGAAGGAGATAGTTTAGACATAGAGTATAAAAGTATATCTGAACATGATGAGAAGTCTGGGGGTTTGTGTCAGTACGCGACTCTTGCAGATCCAAATCACTTTCATACCTTCACCGCTCTGGATGCTTTAGCGTCAATGACTTTCCACATCACACCGTCTTCTAAACGCGTAATTTCTACCAGGTCTGGTTTTGCGAGTCCAAATTTAACCGGCTCCAAGTCTGCTTTCCGATAGATCTCATCGAAATGCTCCTGTGGAGGTATGAAAGAGATACCGGTGACGAAGAAATGATTTCGTTCGTCAGCAAGAATGTTCTCAACGAGATCTTCGCCTTTCAAAGGGTACGATGGGACCGTCAAGAGAAGATTCTCCTCGTCAAGCCATGATAATAGATGGGCTTCCCAGTCTAGACCGCGCTTGAACTGGGCTCCATCCAGCGTCGTTGACGTTGACTCATAGACCAGATGATGAAGAGGAATTCGAGGATCTTCAACCCCGTTATAAGTATTGTAGATGAAAAGATCACAGCTGTAATGGTGATAACCCGCAAGGTTGGTAGCGGAAAGTGATCCTTTTCCGTTCATTTGGGAAGAGTGAGAGGTGTTGGAGATAGTAGAGGTTTATGCCCTTATAACGTGTGAGATGACAACTGAGAACAAGGCGCAAAAAGATAATAACATCTGGTCGTCATTGTTGCGTTGGTATAAATGCTCCGCATTGCGCAGAATGAGTACACCGTGTGAACATGAGCAACGATGAGTCGGCGTGCTCTTTTCACACGGTGTGAGTAAGAATCCCGTTATTCCCGATCCTCCTGCAAACGTGTTTACCTGCTTTTCCCACATCTCCTCCTGTTAAACCTCGTCAGCTACCTCGCTAATACCTTCACCGCATACATATCCCGAATTCCTCGTGACTTCGTCTCATACACGAAGGCGCGACACCAGCTATAGTTTAAGAGGAAGATATAGGACCATTGCTAATACCCCGATGAATTCCTGGTAGTAGTCGAAGGCGTGTGGACACCTACCATCGAAACCTACAATGCAGTTTTGTTTCCTGGCAGCTTTTTGATAGCATTGTGTCAGGATGATGGAAGATACGCCCGGTAGTGATTCCACCTTCTCCTACTTGCTTGGAATATTGTTTGATAAAACGCCTCACCAGCGTTAAGTTTGCGGCGCCATTAAGGCCGACCAAAGCGATCCGATGTATAGGGTGAACGGTGAGCTTCATCCCATATAGGATTTCCCTCGATTTCATCGTGCAAAGTTTTGATGAGTTACGGTATGCAAACAGCAAACCTTCCACTTGAACCAAAGCTTCAAGGAACCTCAGGTATCCATCTGCGCCTCTGTTGGAATCTTTTCTCACCCCCTTCGACGTAAGATGATAACCAGCCAACTTCTTGTTCAACTTGAACCCCCACTTCATTCCGCATCTACATTTAGTCGTTTTCTCCGAAGTCGCTTATTTCGATTTCTGATCATCCCGTGTATGTAGATTCTCTACCTTGTATCGTCCCCAACAAACGATCTTTTTTCTTTATCTGGGCTTGATCCATCTTGGACAGATATATTGATATAGAGATTCAATTGGTGTGTTTAGAAATTGTGATGATTATGCTACACATTGTGTGGCTGCGACGTCGACATTGTTGGGCAAGAACTTTGAGGTGGATATATAAGAAGCGCAAGGGACCCGGGCGAAGACTAGCTTGTTAAAAATTCTTGCCCCTAAATGACTTGACTCGTGTTTGGGGACCGAGGCAGGTTCCAAATATGTTTCTAGATAATCGGAAACTTGCATTCTTGTTTTCTCGCAGCTTGTTGAACTTGTTCTCTAGACGCAGGGTAGTAGCAGCGAATTTCCTGGAAGAAGATTCATTGACAATGGTAGCGATACAAGTAAATGCGAATTATATGGTACATAGTACAATCTGTGGATAAACTTCAGTTAGCCAGATTGAAACTGACACGAATGGCACTTACGAATCCCACAACTAACAAAGCGAACAACGATGAATCGATCAAGGATGGATGAAGCACGCAGAAAAGAACATCATCTACGAAAATCTATCAACGATCTCGATCTAAAGGCTGGAAGCGCGCATAATGCTATAGACAACGCCGAGCAATCAGCAAAAAGATTGATTGCATGAGTTTCTGTACGCACCTGTTTTGTTTGAATCTCCACAATGTCTTGTGTTGATTCTGGTAGATCTTCAGTGAAATGACCTGAACGCGCTGACTATCAGAAGAGCCCGCTGAGTGGGATTGGGTTGGCACTCGCCTGGGGAACCAGAGAACAACGAGAGTGCTGGTATCACAGTATTTGGTGGGATGACAGTATTGTCTGCTATCTTTGCACAGTCTTTGATAATTGTAAATTTTCCCTGGTAAATCGAGCCTCGGTCGACAAACAAAACACTCATGAAAGCACCACCCACGATGATGCAATTCTTCCCAATTTCCACATAGTTTCCAATTGTCGCTGCCTCAACCACGCTTGCTGCTCCAATATGCACATAATCACCGACTTTCATTGGATAATAGTTGAACGCTCCCCGATATGTTTTATACGGTGGACGCATGACGCATCCTTCACCTACGACGCAATATCTGCCTAGAGAAATGACCACAGCATGGCCGGGACCTGAGCGACGCAAGTCACCTCGGATGATAGCACCGCTAGAGATAATCGTCTTGCCGCCGAGAATGATGTTTTGGGGTCCAGCGATTGTCGCGCGTCGGGAAACTTTGTTGCCTGTGTCCTGCGAAGAGAAATAAAAGGTCGGAGACTGTTCAGAATCTATATGATCAGCCGTACAGTCTCAATAAATTCAGCTCGAGAGTAGTATATTGGTGGTTCCATCGTAACACGTCGTGAGTCGTGAGAAAGAAATTTCTGGGCAAAGCTGTTTAGCACATGTTTCGTTCTGCCATTTGCCGACTGCCACTCAGAAGCAAATCTCTCGGTCTTGGTTTAACCGCTCCATTATTATTATCATGGCCAATATATCACGGTAACCACCATTATTGGCCGGCCAGAAGAACTTTTTCTGTAGTCCATCAGAAACACAATACATCTACTTCTACAACTCAAACCTCCACTGAATTTGGCAAAGACTCGGAATCCCTTGATCCACCCGACCCAAACTTAATTTACAATGCTCCGCTCACGTCCACCTTCCGACGCTTAAAAATATTCTCTCTCGCTTCATTCTCACTATCATGCTCCCTAGCACCGCTCATCTTCATTATCGAATCCCAGCTACCGTTCTTCGCAAGAACTTGTCTGGCTGGACTGGCTGTAGGAACAAGTGGAGTTAGCACTGGACTCATTGGTTCGCATCTCCACTCGGTACCAAGCTCTGTATTTCACTAACTCGGAACGTTGGGTGACTGTACATCAGCTTGGGTTGGCAGACCCTACGTTACAACCCTTCGTCGAATAGATTCTAACGATGGCGGCGCAATGGGTCTCGAGTTCACCACTGCAAATTGGAGGCTTCAAACTAGGATAACGCGGGTTAGTCTCCATGATACCGGCGTTGTTTTGTGATCTACATGAATCTTTACAGGTCTACGACACATCTTTCTTGACAGACACTGATCGTCCATTCGCAAAATGGCAACTGGATGACGAATTGGTGCTCCCCTCATCTACGACGCCGAGTTCAATCCCTTATGCTAGGCCGAACTCTGAAGAGACTGTCGCTGAAACATTCGACAGCGATGGAAACGTACTCGGGAGCTGGGTTGTCACATGGGGGTCCCAGAAATCCGAGTCAGGCAAAGAGGAGAACATTGTTGGGAAGTGTCGTGCGGTTGGACATGTCATAAAGTAAGTCGAGCTTAATTCGTTTTCACTATCTGACTCAATTCTCATTTGTGAAATAGACACTTTCAAGTTCACGAGGAGCTATTCGAGGTACAATCCTGATCCCAATACATGGATACATGTTTGTCATATACATATCGAATATACGTCTGATATACTGCTACCCATCTCTTCTGTTTTTGGTTGAATTATTTACGACAAGGTTGTAAGAAGATACCTCGTCAATCTTTCGAGTTGATCCTTTTACTTGACTCTCTGAGTTCTTCAAATGATCTATTTTCGGTGGTACATAACATCATGGGCTTGCCTGCTGAAGACGGCCTTTTTTCTCATTCCACTAGTCCATCAAGTCAAATAAATACTGCATCGATAAGAAAGAAATTTCTCATCGGGTAGCTGGGCTTCAGCGCGCTCCCAGCAGGCCCTCCGCGCTTGGCCCCAACACTGACCCCGGATCAAACTCCCTCCATTTTGCAAGTTCGTGGTCAAACAGTACCACTTTTATAATCAGTACATACTCTGCTGGCTGTTCCTCAATGGGACCGTGTCGGTTAACCTACCTACCTACCTACCTGCACTTCTTATCCCTGACTATATCCCAGTCTCCTCCGTATCTTTCACTGAGAGAAATCCAGCATAGCAGAAGAAATAGTCGCATTCACCCATCAAGAGCCTAACAAGAAGTTAGTGCAAAGTCGATATAAAGAGAGTTCTGGTCGTTGAATTGGCCGCTAATGCTGGCTAGTACGACTTGACGTTAACAGTAAACAATTTTGAGCTTGACTCTCCACCAGCATGTTAGTAACCGACACAAAAAGATTCCTTCCCTCCTGACTGTATGGTTTAGTGTATTTAGCCGATGGAATGATTGATAAACTGTTATTTGCCGGCTTCGTCGTCGATTAGTAACACCTACAGCGATATTAATCCGTCAGTAGTCATCAATTTTTGGACGGCTTCCGCAATGCATATACAGGCGTATACGCACTTCTGGACCTGAAATGATTATTAGTCAGAACGACGACAACGCCAATTGCTATAAATGCAGCGGTATAAACTGTGTTTTCCGGATTAAAATTTAACCACAATCATGTCCCTCGGTAGTCTCACCAGCACCTTCCATCGCGACACATACCCTGCTATTTCCCCGTCCAATGACTATCTCAGTCAGGCCGGCAAGACAGTGCTCATCACAGGAGGCGGTGGCGGAATAGGTTTCGAAATCGCGCGGTCTTTCGCTAAAGCCAAGGCTCCCAGAATCATTATTATGGGTCGCAGGAGCTCCGTCTTGGACGTTGCAGCAGCCAAGCTCCGAGAAGAGTTCAAAAACTCAACGACTGAATTCATCACTCACCAGGGAGACATTAGTGATGACTCGTCCGTGGCATCCCTATGGGATTCTCTGCGTTCTCGAAATATTTTTGTCCACGTATTGGTCCTCAATGCGGCCGAGTTCTCCCCATCGGGACCAGATACGTTCAAGATGGACAAGCGAGAGCTCATGAAAGCCTTCGATGTCAATGTGGGGGGAAATTTCTCCATGTCGGTGAAGTTCGTAAGCCAGCCGTTACGTCCGGTGGGCCAACAGCTCAATCTGGTCAATGTCTCGACGGCGGTCATTCAGACCTACCGATTGCCGAACCAAAATCCATACTCGACCTCCAAAGCGGCGTTCACTGCGCTTCTTGGAAGAATCGCTGGCGAACACCCCGTCGAGGACGTGCAGATAATTTCCTTCCATCCAGGGGTTCTATACTCGGAAAGCGCCTCTGCATACTTTGACAAGAATGCTATCAAATGGGATGAAAGTGAGTATCATCTCCCTACAGTACTGATTCTAAATATGAAGCTGACATTCGCTATAGTGGCTTTACCAGCAGACTATGCTGTCTGGGCAGCATCCCCAGAGGCGTCCTGGCTTCATGGTCGGTTTGTGTGGGCGCATTGGGATGTGGATGAATTGAAAGCGGACAAGAGCATTTTGAAACGATTAGAAGAGGAAAAGGGCTTTTTGAAAGTTGCAATCCAAGGATTGCCCGAAATCTCCTTGGATGAATACTTTACAAATAATTAGACTCATCTGTTCTGTAGACTGTGTAACAGCAATCATGGGTTTCATGTACGACCTCTCCGAAAAATGAACTAGTCTGTGTTCGTCCTCTAATTATCGCTAATCAACAATATTCCTATCTGGATACAGATGTCACCTCTAGAAGCCAGAGAATCGATCAACTCCCTTCATATTTTGGCCTTTAGCGGCAGCTTCAATACTGCATGCTGCATGACTTCGTCTACATTCCGGATATTAGCGTCAAATAAACAGGATAGCTTCAACTCCGTACAGTTTGTGTTAAACAGCGAATCACTCGGCACAGCGACAACATGCGAGCTCAGATTCGACGCGTCAACCATTTCGCGTACAACGTCTTTGATAGTTGGAGCTCCCAATAATCGCATGTTCATCTCGAATTCATCCTAACAAAAGGTAAAGAAAAAGAGGTGATCAGAGAATTCAACAGTGGTAGCATCCCTGAATGAAGGAGCACACGCACATGAAGAATCTGCAGAGCCCTGTCAACTCCATCGGGACCATACGCGGAATAGGCATACAGAAACGGGCGTCCGATACCCACTGGTGAAAAGACACAGACAAGCATGATTTTCTTTTTCGTAGGACCCGGATCAATTTATACTCACCAGCGGTGGCACCTAACGCGACAGCCTTCAAAACATCTGTCGCTCTCCTCACTCCACCATCTACGAATAGCTGGAATTTTTCATTCGGGAAGGTGAGACCCCGTTTGTCCTTCAGATGCTTGACGCATTCGGCAAGAATCTCAATGCCGGAGCGAGCGAAATCCAGTTGACGACCACCATGATTTGAGAGGACCACGCCTGCTAGCCCCTGGTCGTAAGCTTCTAAGGCATCCTATAAATTATGAATCACAAGACATTTAGCACAAGGTTTAGTAACAACTACTATCTGATAGACATACTTCCCAGCATTGTACGCCCTTGAGGATAAGAGGCACTGCAAGATGTATCAAGTGATGGGAAAGCAAGATCAAAAAAGCTCAACGAACTTTTCGTTATACTCTTGAACCAATTGAGATCACTCCATTTCAATCCCGGATCGATGAAAGACTGTGTAAGAACAATCCAGCCTGAGAATAGCAGAGATAGCGTAAATCATTGTGATCTCCTCACACTGATAGCTCTTGCAGCTCCTTGAGAGCGATCTACATTGTCCTTTCCAGTTTTTGAGACCTCAGCAGGATCCTCGGCTTCGAATTTTTGTCGCATATCCTGAAAGTAGAAAAGTTTTGTTAGTTACGTCGGTGGTTAGTGGACAGGCTCACCTTCTCTCGCCGACCTAGCTGTGGCGCATCGACAGTGATAAAAAGGGCTTTGATACCTCTCGCCTCCGCATGCTGAACAATTCGTTTGGTGATAGCCCGGTCCTTGTTTACGTACCTGCGATCGACCATTTGTTCGGCGGAGCGTATTACCACAAAAGAAAGGATGAACGCACAGCTGGAAGAATTGGACTTGTCCGGGTTGAGCACCGTCGACCAATTCATCAAAAGAGCAAGAAGCCAAGGTAGGAATCTATCTTCCACATGTGTAAGCCCTTAGGAATTGTGATGAAAAGGTCTTTCACCATTTGGATAATACCGTGTTGAGCGGCCGCTCTGGTGAGGATCAGTTCACCGTCCGGGTGACCGAGTTTCCCTAGCGCGGTAGCAGTCTAGGGTCGAAAGAGGGTCGAAGAAAACCCGTGGTATTAGTCCAAGAATACGGGAATCAGGATATGCATTTCGTACAATATAAATTGGCATCGAAGTTTTATGGCCTAAAATTGTCGAAGAAAAGTCGACATTGGTAACATCGCGCATTATTCGAGGTCGGAACCATATTCTAAAGAAAGGAATTTAGCAGGAGCATGCAATATTGAAACGAAAGTATCCACCTGTGATAAGCAGCATGATTCTCTCTGATGGTAATTTCATCGTCAGCGGCAGATGAATAATAGGCCCAAGCTTTGACCGGCATAACTTGTTTTGCGATAGACTGATAAGAGTATAGCACATGATGTGAGCGAGTCTCCCAAAGAGGAGAAAGGGTAAACCTCACCTCGAAGTCATGCAAATTGAGTATTTCGCTCAACGAGGGACGTCGTTCTATTCTTTCAAAGCGCTCTTTCTCCTCATCCGTTATCTGTATCTCGACCTTCTCCACGGTGTCCAGCTGTACGGGTCCAAGACTATATGACGTGAACTTGAGCTCGAGTCTCCGACACATTATGCGGAACGTACTGCTTCTCCGGAGGTAGATTCGAAGTAATGGCGTCTGGTGGATGTATGGGATCATATTCCTGCCTGCATATGTTTGTGTAGAAACAATTCAAAACACAGGTAGAAGTAGAACTCACGTTGCATCCTTGCCCGCGTATTTCAATATAATTCGACTTCCACCTGATGCTGTTAGAACCATTGACAAACCAGACATAGAACATTTCTACCAGGATGATCTTCAAAGTACAGTGAGTATTGAAATCGCTTTTTGAGACGCGAATGCTGATTTACCATTCAGGAATTCAGTGACATCGTACACTTTGCCTGAATTGTTGGTCAGAGATTGGACGACAATTGTATACTGGAGCTTGTTTTACCGTGTACAATAATCCAGCAGCTTTCGCGGCCATTGTGCTGTGCTACTTCCTTGCCAGAAAGCATTATAGATTATGGTCGAGGATAAAAGGAGAATCGAGGTTATGGTGTGGGTAAACATGACGAGCGGAGCGGGACGCTAGTCCGCTTTTCCGCCCCGGCGCCCTTGTGATCAATCCTTTGGATGTTTGGTTGTATGTAGATCCTTTTTTGTCAACTTCTTGGCATTCGTCTGCCATGTCAGTCGCGCAACTCGCTGGTTTTTTTTGGTCGTTAGAGAAAATATTCACAAGGATTCCTCTTCTTTCATTACTCCTTCAGATGAACAGGTTCTCGTCGCGCTCGCAACAACCCGCGCCCAGCAGCCTAAAGTAGGTCGAGCTAAATTCCTCGTCCAGCTTCAGAGTCAAAATGACTGGATGCTTCCGAAGCACGTTTGAAGCTCATGTAGTCACAGACAACTGTTGAATGTCGGAGGTCACGTTAGCCTCGATCCAGTATCTTGATAGATCTTGATGATGCTCTTGCCGTCCAGCAGCGGTACCAGGACAAGAGCATCCGGTGCTTCAAGCTTTATGGGCATGGAGAGTACCACTATGGTGCCCCTCGAACTTTGATACAGGGATGTGGATAGAGATCGTACACAGTAGACCTGGTCAAAACCGGTCGACCCATGTCCTGGCAAGAACAGATCTTGGTTGGTAGCTTCAAACCCATGTAAACACTCTGGTTCCCATTTGGAGATATCAACCCGATCCCCTCTTCTACCTCCCCACCGCACACAAGCGCATGGAAAGCGCGGCTCAAGGTATATTCAGAACGAAGATGCTAAGAAAACGATCCCGTCGATGAGAACGCAGAGCCGATTTGGAGAGAAGATATGTACATTGGCCAATTCATATTGACTAGTTTTTTTTGATTCCATAATATTTGATAACCCACAAGGAAGGAGCCGAGTTTTTGCCATGCACGGTGGTGCAGTGGCCTACACTCGCATGTCGATGAGAACGCAGAGCCGATTTGGAGAGAAGATATGTACATTGGCCAATTCATATTGACTATTTTTAAGAGTGACAAAGGGAGAGGTTTGAAAGAATGCAGGCATGTGTAGCTAATGTATGTATCTCTACATTTGGTCTCTTTCGATCTCAAACTCCACCAGGAATAAGCATGATTGTTGAAAATACGAAGATCTAGTTATACACCTTGCTTACCGGATTTTTGGATCTACATATAAGTAGTCGGATGAAATTGAAAAAGTTACTATTGACTATGTAGTCAATGTCACTTCATTGGCCTCAGCCTTCGCCATTATGAAGGATCATTGGTATCTGATATTAGGTTGAGAATAGGAAGAAGAAGAAGATATGATAAGAAATGTAGTTATATGCTCCTTCAAACTACGAAAAGACTGTTCACATCACATTGAATAAACTATTGCGCTCGGAGTTTATATAGCTTTCAGTGACCTGAACCTACACCAAATGCAATTCATTATGGGATTAGAAGAGACAATGAATATGGTTTGGACTGCATGGATGGTGAACAGATAGTGACAATCCAAGAAGTAAATTGAATCTGATGTTTTATCGAGCTTTATGGTGTTCAAGTGATCAGTTCAAGTTCATGAGCTGATCAGGCTATGCGGGTTATCGAGATTCCTTGAGTATGTTGAGGCAATCAGTAGCATGGGTGATTGTGTTCCAAAGCCAGATCATTCCTATTTGTTTAACAACGCCTCCAAAGAAAGCTCCCGTAATCCTTGGACTCCTACTCGTAGGAAACCTTTTTCCGAGTCCACATCAGGAAACACTGAACCGGCTATACTGCCCTCGGCAAGAGTACAATAGCTAATATTGCCCCCCTGCCAAGCTCCATAGTGTTGGTAGCACTATATAGTTCACGTAGCAACCCTGCAACCACTATGTA
>MU795238.1:0-37914 GCA_027886305.1 Lentinula aff. lateritia | reverse complement strand
TCATTATCTTGGGACCAGGTATGTGTTTACTTAGTATTACCTATGACTACGATACTCAATATATCTCTGTCATTATCTTGGGACCAGCCTGTCCATGCTCCGCTCAGTTGCTCCGCTTCGACCGTTTACTCAGTTGCTCCGCACCGCCGTCCGCTTAGTCACTCCGTCGCTGACGCTTTGTGACACCTTAGTTACTGATCAGCCCTTGGCATGGCTTATTGGTATACATGATCTTAACAGATCTTTGCCTTCAAGTTCTTGCTACTTTCACGATCATCCACTCTCAGGCCATTTTGGCCAGAACCGAACTTTAGAGGCAGTACGTCATCAATACACCTGGCCCAAGGTCAGAAACTTCATTCGTGGCTACATTACCTCCTGCACCATTTGTGGTCGCAATAAGCCTCGGCGCCATTGGCCCTATGGCTTGTTGAAACCTCTGCCGGTTCCGGTCTGACCATGGGATTCGATATCCATGGGTGAAGAGGAGTACAACGTCGCTGAAATCCTTGACTCCAAGCTGGACAGAAGGTATAAGTATTGTCCTCTACGTTATTATATCCGGTGGGCCAGTTACGAAGGTACAGACGATGAATTTTCTTGGGTTGCTGCTGATGAATTGGTACTGGCATTCCACGCTCGATACCCTCACAAGCCTGGACCTTGATCACAAAAACATTTTATTTCTTTACCCGAAATTCTGTTCTCCGCCAAAGTCTACTTTGTTGCGTTGAGAGGATAAATACAATGATAGCAAATTGAGTGTTTACCCTCTCACCCATATTGCCTATCTTCACTCTTCCTTATATTGCTTACTTGCTTCATTACTTTATCTCCCTTCACTTAAACTACTAATACTATAAGATAAGATTCGCTCAACCGAGCTCACTGGGGAATGTAGAGAGCACTAACGAGTGCTCTTAACTAGAGGATGAGGTTTTGCCTGGGGCGCAGCCCCGCTCACGGGTGGGAAAACACACGAAAAGCGGTATGGCTGAGCCTGGAGCGTCTTTGTCAGAAGACTGGACACTTGAGTGAAAGAGGGAAGGGAGGGTGGGATCACAAAACGATCTTGAGTGAGTTTCGACGATGAGAGCGTAGTTCAAAAGCGGTAAGCGCCCGCTCTCATCGCCACATCTTATCTTATCCTCTGAGAAGACAGCTCTGCTGCCTTCTCTCGGATCAAGCTAATAATTCTCTTCGCCGCTCCGCGGCCTGTTCGCTTTAGTTTCAAAACACATTGACATTAGTCATATACAAAATCAAAAAAATATAGTAACAGGGCAAGATAGAAGTAATACAAGAAGAGGCCGAAGGCCAAGTGTTGATGTCCGTTGTCTATGCTACTTTACTCTTCCCTCTCCTTCCCCTTCTCCGACCGGGCCTTCTTTGGCACCGGTTCATCTTCATCTTCATCTTCTTCTCCCTTCTCTTCTTCTTCCTCATCATCCTCAGTCTCCTCCTCGACCCTCCTCCTCTTCAGAATCCTCGGCTTCTCCGACGGTCCCGGTGTCGCCAATCCTGCCATCAACAGCCTGATCTCAATGGCAATCAACCTGCCATTCATTTCATTCTGCCTCCTCAAAATCTGCTGCGCACCAGCTGAACCTATCTCTGCTCTTCTGAAATTCTCTACTCTTGTCGATTCTGGTTCTACTGACTCTTTCATCAATACTCATTTTGTTTGCCAAAATTCTATTCCTACGACCAAAATTCCTCCTGTTAATCTTTGTCTCTTTGATAGTTCATTATCTTCCAAACCCATTACCAATATGGCAAATATTGCGGTTCGGTTCCCTTCCAGTGAGCTGCTTCTATTGCCCTTTTATGTCACACATTCAGATTCATCTTGTAAAGCAGTATTAGGTTACAGTTTCTTATCCTGCTACAATCTGTTGATTGACTGGGCATCTCGAAACATTATATTCCATAGCACTTCACACTTTTATTCTCCACAGATGTCTGTGCCTTCCGTCACCAACATTGTTGATGCAAAGGTCGCTGTTCCATTATTGGAACTTTCACCATCGGTTTCACCAACAATTCTGGAAATCCCTCCTGGGGATTGTCAAGATCATGTATACCGGTAAGCCGTGCCAAGGGCCGATTGGTAACTAAGGGCGGAAGCTGTGATGGGACAGTGGTGAAGTTATTAACAACATCGCTGTTACGCCGCTAGTCCCCGGAGATTGTGAGTAGAGAAGGGAAGAACTAGGAGCAGCCAAGCCGACAATGAGGAGCAAACCAAAGAACGTTGAAGTCCTAAGGTCAAGTAAGATAGACTTCAAGGTGGCAAGCCTGAAGACTCAAGGACGAGAGACAAAGATCTAAGGTGATCTAAGTTGGAGAGGATAATCTAAGTTGATAATTAAACTGAGGAACTACAGAGTTATACATATAGTACCTACAGAGTAGAGAATAAGACAATAAGGAGAGACTAGAATGAATGGGTATGTGTAGCAAGAAAGAACAATAAGGACAAGATTACAATAAAAGGCAGATCTCGGAACACCGAGCGGTGGAGCAGGGCGCCGAGGCATGGACTTGACAGGATTCACTTTGTTCTTACTCTTGCTCCTGCTCTTGGCTGAGGAGGTCTCAGCCTCTGTCATCCAAATTTCCCTTTGAACCCATCTATTCCTACCCCACGGTCTCTCAATTTGCTGTGCAACTGGAAATTCCCAAGGTAGACATTGCACTTGTCAGTGCTGCAGTCTTTAATAGGGCTTGCAAGGACGCTGGTATGGAACCCATCCTTCTTCATGCTATTCACTCAGAGGTCACGGCCCATGCCGCGGGCCACTCCCCATCCACTCCTGCTGTCCCTGCATTACCACTTTCTATCCCAGAAGAGTATGCAGAGTTTGCAGACATCTTCGACAAGATTGCTGCAGACTCCTTACCTGAACACAGACCTTATGACTTGAAGATTGACCTTGAAGAAGGCACTCCACCGCCTCTCAGCTGTATTTACCCTTTATCTGAAAAGGAGCTTGTAGCCCTTAAAGAGTTTATTGACAAACAGCTGGCTACTGGCGCTATCACACCATTTTCCTCACCGCACGGCGCTCCGGTCCTTTTCGTCCCGAAGAAAGATGGCAAACTTTACCTTTGTGTGGACTTCCGTGGTCTCAATTGTATCACCAAGATGGACCATTATCCACTACCTCTTATTTCAGATCTTCTCGACACTCTGAAAAGAGCTGAAATATACACCAAATTGGACCTTGCTCATGCTTAAATGGAAGTACTGGGATGATCAAGTGAACAAGTACAATAAACATGTGAAAAAAGATTGGTGGGAACACACTGCTGATGGCGCATCAAAGGGTGTATCATGAGACCTCATGACATACAGTAGTTCCTCAGTTTAATTATCATCTTAGATCAACTTAGATCACCCTCACCCATCTCTCTCTGTCCTCTAAGTCTTCAGGCTTGTCACCTCAAAGTACTCTCTACTCTGACCTTAGGACTTATAAGTCCCTTGGTTCACTCCTTGTCAGCGGTGTTACCGCTGCTCCGACTTGGCTGCTTCTAGTTGCCTACTCTCTACTCTCAATCTCCAGGGACTAGTGGCATAACGGCGGTGTTGTTAATAACTTCACTACTGTCCCATCCGACCCTCCGCCCTTAGATACCTTGTGGCCTCTGGCACAGCTTTCTGGTGTACATGATCTTAACAGCATACTACGATTAGGAGTATAGTCAAATTATCACAAATCTTAATGCTTGACTCTTGAACTGAGTTGAATATTGACTCTTGAAGTTTGAGGCTCGGGGACAAAGGTTGAGGCAGCTTTGAATTTGATGACATTGAGTCCGAGTCACTTGTTGAAGAATCAGAAAATATTGGCACCAGTTGTGTGTGTGTGTGATCAAGGCCTGTTGCAGCATGTTGTCACCAAGAGCTTAAAAGACATTGAGGACTGAAAGTGTGCACATTTGATCAAAGTCAAGCTGGTGGAAGTCGGAAAGTTGCATATCCTTAATTTTGCTCGGACATTGCCCGACACCAGCAGAAAATTCACAGAAAATCCCAGAAATTCACAATAGTTGTGTTTAATTATAAGGAATCCATCTATCTAATTTTTTCTACAACAACTGCAGTGGTTCAAGCTGGGCAAGAGATCCCGTCTTATTTTGCATATCCTAAAATACCATAGTAGTGCGTAGCCCCTTCCTCTATTATCGCCCAAGAGTGTTGTGATGTCAATGGAAGAAATTTAATTGATTAATCTCCGTTTCAGCGTATCTTGCCTAAAATTTTGTACAGGAAGCAGTAGATTTTGCTGGTCAAATATCTTCGTCGCTGGATCGATTATTCTACGGTGTGTGTACCTCAATGTCTATAGGGCACCCTCTCACCTTGCAGTGTGATCTACTAGTGCACTGCATTACAGTCCTCCATTGCCTTCTTTGTCTTGTTCATCTTCGACCCGCCATGTTCATATTTCCTTTAACATTGTCGAATCGCTCTTTTCGAGTTGCCATGCACCTCCTCTTGGCTGTTGCCTTCCTCAGCGTTGCTTCTTCTACCTCAATCACCCCGAGAGCTGGTATGTTTACTACCATTGCAGTAGTGATATGTGCTAAAATGAACGCATAGGATCGCCGCCGAAAGAACTGCCAGTCTGGTTGGGGCGTGTCAGCAGCTTAGCGGCAAGTTTCGCAACGAAGATGTCCTCGGATTCTCTAAGATGACACCCATCCAGCCGGGAGATGTGCCCGTTATCTTCTTTGGACAACAAGATGTCTTTTTGGTCAATTTTGATCATACGACCGCAACGATTGAATTCGTCCCATTATCACCCGATAGGATCCCAAGCCGACGTAAAGGCACTAGTAGAGTCAGTTTAGACAGCAGACCTTTGGTGAATTTGGGCCTGAGCATCAAATTTGATGAGGCTGGAAGTCGTGTATGGAGCGAAAAAGGCCTCCCACTCATTTCTGATGCGCATTTTCCGCAACAAATCGCTCAAGTGCTTGGTATGAACTCATCTGACATTACCCTTAAAACCGACTTCGATTGTTTCGATATCCTACTCGATGCTCTCCACCATGTCGGGGTATTCGAACCCAGCAAGGCATCATTTGAAAAGTATGAAGAAGTAAAAGCGAGATTCAAGGCAGGACTAGGGATTCCTCAGGAGGTAGTACCCTTTGCAAATGGTAAAGGAATAAATGCAGGAAAGTATATGCTAGGCTAGGCTAGGCTTAGCAGGTGTTGTACAAAAACTTGTCAAGTTGGGAGGTACTAAAGCTCAATGAGACAAGTTTCGGATGAGTAGTATGAGTTTAAGTTCCTTAGAGTAAGACCCATGGCTGTACCCACCAAACAAGGACTTGGTGCGCAACCCACATCCGAGGAATGGAGGCGGGCAACAAATTAGGGATGTTCCTGAACAGCTGCCGTACCTCCCCGCTCCTTAGGACTTAGTCTTACTTGCTTGCGGTAAATGAAGAGTTACATATCGAACGGAAGCGCCAACGAGTGTACTTCAGAGGCGCTCAGCTGTAGAGGCTACTTACATAAGGCTTTTCCTAGTCTCCTCTGCACAACCTCTGTAAAAAGATGATTAATTTTAGAGGTGAAACCCCCTCGCATGAAGGTATATGATGTGTATCTCATTCTGCCTTATTGGCGCAACGCAGCCCTTCAACTAGCAAACGAACAGCAAAGTGCATATGGCTTGAGGTATGATGACTTTGCCAGATATAGGTTCGTCGCTTTCGAGCCATATGTAATGCCTATTGTTGATGCATAAACTTACAGGAAGCATTGTGCAAATCGCACCCATCGCCTACGGTCTTCACTCAAAATGACCCATGGAACGAAAGGGAAAGAGTTCAAGAAGCTTCCATCTTTGACTGAAATGGACTTGGAAAAAGTCAAGGAAGGACAGTGAGTATAGGCCTAATATATTACACGATGTAACTTGTGGGGCTGATATGATATAATCACAGTCTTCAGCTCCTTCTCTTCGAATCCGAACGAGCTTGGGCATATGCACAAGAGCTCTCTTCCCTATCTCTTCTCCCAACCAATTCGGCGCATTCCGCATCTCTACTTCACCACGCAACCGGTCGTTTCCGACGTGCCACTAATTGGGCCACACAACTGCTCTCTTTGACCCAACGTCTCTACACCTCTCACAAATTCAACGCAGAATCTCTCCTTGAATGTACTGCCTACTTGCTTCTACTCAACGGGCGTTTTCTTCTCAGCGCTCCTCGAGAGGATTTCGAGTCTGCTTTACCACAGCTGTGCGTCACCCGTCTGATTCTCGACATCCTGGCCCTTCATGCCGGGGATTCTCGAGATCAGGCTTTGGCCGTACTTTGGTCAGACCAGGTGGGTCCGATGGTGAGGTGGTGTGCGCATCAAATGGGTAGAGAGAAGGCGTACGACGTTGATTCCATTGTCAAGGAGGTTTCAGAGCAGAACGTCAGAGACCTTGTGGATAATTGGGACGAGGTTGCGGAGAAGTTTAAGAAAGATGCTGAACATTATGGATTGGGCTCTAATGCGAAGAAGTTGGGTAAGCTTGATGAAAACAGATTGATGTGGGAAGGTGAACCTGTTCCGGTACGCAATCCGGAATTAGTGGATGTGTTGTTGAAGGTACAGAGCGCCGAGATGAAAATGGCCTCAAGCAGTGGCAAGGACGGGAAAGCCCGGACTAAGGGAGGTCAAGGAGGGAAAAAAGCTGTCGCGGCTTATGATTCTGTTCTCGCTGCGTTGAGCGACGCGGAAGAGGTAGCGAGGAAGTTGAGTGAGAGTGAGTCGCAGAAGGTAAGCATGAAAACTGTCTCTTCCTGTTGGCTTTTTGTTCTTCGCCTTCGTGTGCATTTTGTAACTCCGTGCAGTCTTTCTGCTGCTGCTCTACCAACTTTATCCTCGTTTCCCTGTAGACATATTCTGTATTTCTGAGCTTTCCTGTCCTTTTGCAATAGCGGACTGTTCGCTGCGTTTTTTCCAGAAATAATCATCTGCTCATTTTTCAAAAACTTCTTCTCTACTCCATCAACGCGTTGTTCGAATGATGACCATTCTTCTATAGGCTTCCTCTTCGACCATTCTAGGATCTCTCCCTTCTATTGGCGGAGGTCAAATCCGGGACATGCATTTCGTCCATACCTACATCGTGTACCAGCTTTTATCTAAGCGGATCCAGCGAGATTTATTGTTGGTCGATGCGTTAGTTGGGGAGGCAGATGCAGCGGGAGCCGCCGGGATAAAGGGAACGACAATTTTGTCAACCTCGACCTCATCTGCAGACCCACGTCTCTACCCCGCCATCGTCAAGCTTCTTGACTCCATCCTCCAATCACTCTCCCAACTCCGTACTCTAAGCATCGTGGATGATAATCCCGATCTCAGTGCTGCTGTCGATGCGAGGATCGGGTTCTCCAAAGCCAAGAGATGTGTTAACCTCGCTAAATGTTATATCGTCATCCCAGGGGATAAAAAGTATGCTGAAGCGCTGACGCTCCTTCAACATGCTACCATACATCTACGCGAGGCGCGTCGGGTGCTGGAGACACTCGGTCTATCGGCTGATGATTATGACCCCAACGACGAAGTAGAATTTTACCCCTTGCTCGAAAAAGACCTTGAGGTTCTGGAAGAATCCGTAAGCAAAGAGGGATTACAGTATAAGAGAACATGGTTGGAGAAAGGTGGTGCTGGAGTAGGAGAACAACAGGGAGGGAAAGGTCAAAAGCAGAAAAAGCCAGTGTTCTTCAATATTGCTTTGAATTATGTGGATGTGGATGTGGAACTTATGGAACGATTGAGAGAGAGGGCTGGGATGACCCCAACTGCTCAAACTTCTACTGGTTCTACTCAAAATCGGATCGCTCGGGCAACACTTGGATCGTCGAAAGCTCCAGCAATTGCAGCACCTAAGGCATTTGCGTCGGCGGTCGGACCTAGAGCAAAAGCAGCGGTAATGGAAGAGGGCATGAGTCGGAGCGGAACGCCTGAACCCAGAGAATCAGATGGGAACAAAGCAGCTGGTGCCACGAGTAGGTTGGGTAGCCTGTTGGGTGGATGGTGGGGAAAGAATTGACTGCTGCAGACTCGAATTGATTCATGTATCGGAATGCTCACAAGTCCATGTATGTTATTGCAGTAACTATTCCAATGGCCAAATGCCTCTGCTTTTTAGGTTACACGACGTCTAGAATCAATTTATCATCATGTGAAGACACACTTGAACTTGATATAAATAAACTCTCCTTTACAAAGCTCATTCACATGGAAAACAAAAAGGTCGCCATTTTCCCCGCCTCTGGCAAGCTCGGTGGAAGCTTAATGAAGCACGCCCTCCGACTAATACCTGCCCATCATATCGTCCTGATCTCTCGTTATCCCACCAAAATCCCAGAAAGTTATCGTGATGCTGGTGCGACAGTTCGAGCTGCCGACTACGACTCTCCAAAGACACTGGAGAATGCATTTTCGCAAGTGAAAACCCTGTTTCTCATATCCTATCCTACATTCCAGCATGAACATCGCACCAAGGTTCGTTCTTACATGAAATCTGTATGTCTGTTATCATTCAGGAAGTATTTGAATGTCACACATTAGGCGCATAAATTGGCGATTGATTCCGCTCTCGGAAGCGGAGTGAAGCACATCTTCTACACTTCTTTAGCTTTCGCAGGCGGTGGTGACCGTTCGGTCGCACACGTCATGCAGGCCCACCTCGACACAGAGAAGCATCTCGCCCTCTTGGCAAGCGGGGACTCATCCTTCTCTTACACCTCTATTCGCGAAGGTCTATATTCGGAGTCTTTCCCCATTTACACAGCTTTCTTCAACATCAAAAGTGCGTCTACTAGTGAGATCCTCATTCCGCACGACGGTAAAGCACCCGGTCTGGCTTGGGCAAAACTAGACGAGCTTGGTGAAGCTTCGGCTCTCCTTCTGGCTAGATTCTATGCCGCTCCTGACCACTTTTCGGACAAGAACCGGGTTTTGCTACTGTCGGGCCCTCGCGAATGGTCTCTCGACGAGACCGTACAGGCCCTCAGTCGGATTGTAGAAAGAGAGGTATCAATCCGCCAGGTATCTCTGGATGAATACGCCGCCCAGCCATCCGTAGAATCCGGTCTTACGATTAATGGTAACAAAATGGCAAAGCAATGGGCAACTGCATATGATGCCATTCGCAAAGGGGAGACAAAAGCGGTTTCATCTTTACTCAGAGACATTCTTGGGCGTGAGCCAGAGGATTTCGAGACAACCATTCGAGCGATAGCGACGGAACGATGATTAGCCTTTTGATTTTGCTCTCTATGGCCAGGTCTTACAAACAAGGAATTTCGCTCTTGATGTTCCAGTTATATAGTCTACTGTATCTTTTGAGAAACATTACTTACAGCTCACTATCGTTGATTAACGACTAAGAGTTCAAGTTTTTCCGGTAGTCTTTTCACAGCCATTACCGCGCCAACGCTGATCAGAATGAATACCACATATACAAGATTTGATCCAAACCATCGAAGCACCATTCCTATCTGAGTCTGTGTGTTCAGCGAAATTTGGACGGAAAGTGCGAATAATGACGTTGCAGATGCAGGTCCAATGGCTCGAGCGATAGAGGCGCCAGTTTGAGCAAGACCATTTGTTACCCCGATAGAATATGCATTGGGTGCTGATGCACGGATGTAGATGAATGCTGAACCTAGAGAGCAAAAAAATTATTGTATCAAGAATGAGCTTCTGAAGCAGAGAACCTGGACGAAAGAAACTCACTAAAACCCATATCCATGATAACGTACAAACTAATTTGTAACACCAAGTCTACCCATGTAACTACATTGACAGCCTTGTCATTACCCAAGCTCCTGCTCATTATCGGAAAAAGTACCCAGATTGGTACAAACATCATCATACTGATCACATAAATTCTTTTGGGGCCCATCCACGCGTATATTGGCGCAAACGCCAGAGCTTGATATATTCCACTAGCGAAAAAAAACGCAGCAAGACAGGTACCGACGAGCGGAACACTGAAACCAAGCCCACCGAACGATGGTGATGCAGTGAGGAAGAGCGGTTGAATTGCACGCAGGGCGATGTCAAGGAAGGCCAGGAGAGTGTAGGTGATGATAGATATCCGAACTTGGGGAGTGAGGACTTTAGAAAGGGGGAGTTGAGATGGCAGAGCGGAAGGAGTAGAAGAGGTAGAGGTATCGCCCGCTTCCAAGGTATCAGAGGCGGCATTGTGGAATTTTACAGACTTCGAGAGGCGTTTATTAGTATTGATCTGGTAGGGAAGAGCCTTTCGCGATCAGTGCTCACCTCATCCAGATACAAGAACGTCACAATCAAGGTCCCTGCACAATATATCGCCACGACGAAACACGGTAGAGCATAAGGATACATCTTCCAAAAATGCCCTGGAAATAACGAAGGAAATTGTTCATGAGGGTTCGACAGCCAACCTCCAATGACTGGACTACAGATACAAAATAGCGAAGATATCAGTCGAAAATCGATCGAAACGGACAAAAGCAACATAGTCGAATAAAATGCGCAAGCTGAAGACGAAATCATTCATGAAACGTACCCAATCGTTGCACCCGTATTCCATATAACCGGCATCAGTGCCATAGCTTGAGCGATAGTCGTCTCGTCAGTTATTTCCCCCATCATACTTTTGATGACTCCAGCGTTTCCATTGAGGGCACCGGAAAGGCAGCGACTGTTGTATGGAGCTGTCTATCGGATACTTTTGTGACATGAAAAATCAGTCTACGTACCTTAGTATTAGACCCCAAAATGTACTACTAACACCAAAGCATGCCATCGATAGCGTCAAACCCAAAAGTCCGATAAGGATAATAGGTTTGCGCCCAACGCGGTCAGAAAGTCGGCTCCAGTAAAGCACGGTCAGAGCTTGGGTAACTGAGAATAGAGATTCCTATATGGTGTAAGTAGATGAAGGGAGAGAATACACCAACAATGGTCAAATATTAGTCAATTTGAGATTGATTATGAAGCGGCGTACAATCAGACCAGCATAATAGCCCATTTTTGCCTCGTCTCCGCCTGTTATGGGCATATCACTGACCATCTGGAAGGATGAATAAAGTAAGGTCATTTCAAGTCAGAAGTGATCGTAGGTTGATAGCTCATAGTACGAACTTTATTGATGAAAGGATAAATGACCTGCGAAGTCAAAGGTTCCGCTAGTTGTATCCAAAACAGGACAAATAGTTGACGCCAAGGAAGTGGTGTGGGTGTATGTCTCGTTACATTGCTCAGGAGGAGTGGTGTCCGCTCTGAATCCTGCGATTCCTCTAGCCTTTGCTCGTTCCGTGCCATCGATGGCAAACGCGTGCAGAAATTTTGCTCATCCATAGTGGTTATCTCTTTCTGCGTGGATGGACAACATTTGAACTTCAGATTTTCATGTCATGTTGCTCCCGGTGCCGATATTGGAGACCGGCGATCCGGAGTCATTATTTATGACTCGAGTAGAAAGACAGACAACAGAAATTCGAAGCTATTCATTGCAGTGAATTTGAACTCGCTTGAAGGGTGAAACGCTGTATTAACGAACAGTCAAAGCCGTATCCGTATCGAAGGCATATAATCCACGATTTTCAAGGTACTTGAGAAATTAAAAAAAATCATGTATGATTGACGTATGTATATCGGATTACTGGCTGCTGGCGCTGGACATTGGTACGAATGGAAAGAGGGTGGACTTAGGCGCAAGCGCTCGCGGGGTTAGACTGATGCGGGCCGGCTCCGGCCCAGCTTTAGTGTGGGAAACACTTGACTTTTGACGTGAAACGAATTGATGGTCGTGTTGTTTTCTCTTTCCTTATTCCCCTCGCCATCGCTATCACCGTTCGTTGAGCTCGTTTCCTCTCGGTCAACGGTCAAAGTGAATTGTGCAGTATCTCTAGGGACGCTCACAAGGCCTTGGACAAGATTCGATAACGGACCTGACAAGAGAAATTACTTTCCACTCACTATACACATTCCTTAATCTCTCAACACTCTCTCCTCATCACAAACACTTAACGTCTTTATCAACTTCATACAGAAAATGGGCTTTCAGAAATTCCGACTTGGTCATCCTAGTGCGCCCACTTCACACAAGAAGAAGCGGGCGACAGATTCTAGTATGTCAAATGCAACTAATCACTCCGTATCAATCTTAACAAATTGCCAGGCTGTCTTACCGGAGGATTCTACACGAATCCTGTTTCCGGTGCTACTGTTGACTCTCTGAAGACCTTGAATATAACCTGGGACACTTCGTGTTTGACCCCTTCCAACGACGAAGTTGACATCTACCTGTACGCTCCCACTGCGGCGACTCCTCGACTTCATCTGTGGGAAGACGTTCCCTTTAGCAAAGGATACTATGAGGCCGAGTTAATGCCCCGTTGGTGGAATACAACTTCGAGCGAGCAGCTTCAGTTGCTCATCCTCCAGAGCGGTGACGCACCCTTCCTCGCGACTCTTCCCGCCGGACCTGTCTTCATAGCAACCTACAGTACACCATCCTCTGGAACACCTGAATCTGCTCAGACTTCTCTTGCTTCCCTTGATTCGGGAATTACCGAGGTCCAATCGACGGCATCTACCTCTTCCTCCTCGCACCTCTCAGGCGGTAAAATCGCAGCTGCGGTGATTCTGCCGATCCTTGCCATTACTGCTCTCGCCGTATTCTTCTGGATCCGACGCTCTCGTGCCACTGTCAAGGAAGAACGCAAAGTGTGGTCGGAGAAAGTGGATCAACGTATGTCGGTTGTGTCTGCCGATTGGCAGAGTATTTCTCCCGCCGGTGCACAAGCAGCCATTCGCAACTCAATGGCTATCCGTGCTTCTATGGAAGCAGAAGCGCGTATGTCGATGGCTGCTGTCAACCTTGCTGGAATGGGCGTCCAAGCCCCCGGAGGAGGTGTCGGAGGGTTCTTCATTCCCAGTCAAGATGACCCAACTGTAAACCCCATCGTTGCAATGCCAGTCCCATCGTTTCCTGCAACAGCACAACTTCGTCCTGGTCTTCGTTCTTCTGCTTACTCTTCTGCTGCTGCCGCCGCCCGTGTTTCCCGTGTATCATTCGCAGCGGATCCTGCCATCCCCGGTCGTCCTTCAGGCGAATCTCGTCGTTCCATATATGATCGCGAGCGGCCTTCGTTCGATTCTTCTCAGCGTCGTTCAGGGTATTCTCAGTACAGTCAGAACAGCGCCACTCGAGGTAGCAGGGCATTCCACTACGCCGATGGTGAGATGCCTCCGATGCCTGATGGCGCCGCCGAACGCGCCTCCCAGTTCTACGCACTCAATAGTAACACGAACTTTTCCACTCTTGGTTCCCACATGAACGTCTCGTCGTCAACCGTTTATTCATCCTCTGTAGACGCCAATCGGATGTCGAGGATGAGCCGATTTGATGAGGTCTATGGAGAAGACTACTCTGGTGAATATTCAGTTCAAGATGAAGATGGAAGTCGTGAAGAAGGAACAATGAGTCCTACGCAGACAATGGGTCCCATCGCATTGAGCACGGATGATATTAAAAGGAGGATCAGCATACGTCAAGGAAGCCCGAGTAGTGGTCAAGCTAGCTTTGACACCGGGAATGACGATGTTGGGCCCGCGTTAACTAGTATGTGAAATTTCACTTTTATTCCATCGTAACAATACTGTTTCAATCAATCGCTTGCTCACACATTCACGTCTGCTGTAGTGATGCGCGCTCAAGAGAACGATTATTTTAACCACAATGGTGGTACATCTGAAACAATCTTCACGACCTCCCCTTCGCCGAATCAAACTTCCTTCCCCTCGTTCCCAATGCCTTCCCTTTCCGGAGTAGTCATACCTGGATCATCCGTCCCTTCGCCTATCGTTGAACTGTCTGCCACTACTTCTGCGAGCACTTTCACTGGTATGGCACCGCCCAAAAACGGTATGAGCCCCGATGACATGCTGAGGGCTTACGCGGAGAGGAAAGCTGCTGCTGGAGCGGTAAGAGCTGGGACCACAAAGATACCGAACCCATCTCCTCTTGCACAGGAGGTTTCACAACCCATTGGGGAGCAAGAATCGGGAAAGGCCATGTAATCGAATCAAGGAGTGAGTGAATGATCAGATAATGTGCGATTGAGCTTAGGTATCAGTTATATCGCGCTCAAGAGCTGAGATACCTGACGCCCAGTCTTCGACGATCGGTCAGTAGCTCATGCTTTGACTAGAGCTCAGCGTGATGTGTGCTTCGACCACAGCATCTGCCCAGTTATTCCATTCGTTCATCTGTACTTCATTTGTCCCCTTCTCTAGCTTCCCCCCCCCCCCCAAATCTCTGCTTCCATACCTCCTTCTATTTTTGCTTTTTCCCTTGGTTATTAGATCGTTGTATCTGCCCAATCTTGGCGTCGAAGTTCATTCTTCCACCGAATATGCCGTCCTGTCGTTTCTTGTTTCTTATCCTATATTCTGTCTCTGTGTATTGCATACTTGTTGACGATTGATCATCTCAGTATCTATTCTTGTGTGGGTCACACATACGTATGTTATTGATATATTTTCACAATTCTTCTTCTCAATGACTATCTCGTCTTAGCATACGAGGCGCTCTGTGTCTTTATTCCTTCTATTCACTTCTATCTTCTGGTTGGCTGTCATATATTCCTATAGCGGTTCACTGAACTGCTCACCTGCCTTCGTATGTTCCTGCAGTTTGGGTATGGATACTATCGTATCTTCGTGGACTGATGATATTGATATCGTACTGCGCCAAACAATTGTGTATCTTCCTCAGTACTCCTCCAGAAGCTGTACTCATTATCTATCTTCAGTCATACTGGGTCTGGCTCGCCTGCATTTGTCCTAGTACTTATATTATACCCAATCAACAAGGTTTCCAAAATGTACTTTGGGCTTCAATACAATCACCGTGTTTGATCTTGTGGATCCCGGTCTTCACAACCTCGAGATGTTGCAGTTCGAAAGTACAATCGAAAGTACAATTGTATGTACAACTATGTAAGCAGTCACCGCAAAGGCGCAATTCTGATCAGCTAACAAGGATACAACAGATGAGACTGAGATCTATAGGAGACGATATTGCACATACCCGCTCAATCTTCATGTTTCCGCGCGCAGTCCTGGGGCCCACGACGAACGCATTGTCATGTTCGACCCATATACTCCCGTGGCAATCTGGATTACAAAACTTCAACGGTGGGGACGGCGTGAACTTGAAATATATCGTAGGAGTTACTGAAGGAAACCCTGAGCTAGCAAGAGGAGGCTCAGACTCGATGGTTTGCTTATGCGTGAATGTGAGCGGCGTCTGCATCTCGGGCAAGCCATACGGCACATAATCAAACAGTTTTTCCACCTTTTCCTGGATTTGCTTCTTTGTCATATCGCCCGAGGCCATCTTGGAAAAATCGACCTGAATGTGAGTACCCGACTTTGGGACACTAACAGTCTCTGAAGAGCGCGACTGTAAAGGAGTCTCTAATCCCATCTCGTTAATGGAGACCATCTGAAAAAACACCAGGAAAATGAGGATACGATCGATCAATTTCATGAAGATACACACCTGGGTGATTTCCTTACCTCCATAGGTAGTCCTTTGACCCGATATGGAGGAATAACCTTTTTTGACTTGAATCGTCCCGGTGCAGAACGGGTCACAGAAGGCCACATCCTCTGGGGTCGGATGACCTGGGATGGTATTGAAAGAGACAGTGGCAGAGTGTTTAAGCGCAGAACGTTGTGTACCAGATTGATCTCCACACAGAATGTCCAAACCCTTAAGCTCCGGCAAAACGAGTGCTGCATTAGAGACCGCCTCTTTAGCCTTCTGACAGACTCGGTCATTCGTCTGTTGTCCCAGGAATGTAATCAAAATATGGGGATTCGGACGCGAGGGTTCCGAACGAGGCTGAAATCCCACATCGCTGATGGACTAATCATGGGAAGAGAGAGAAGTCAATATTTGTGAAGGACCATCCGGCAATTACTCACGGTCAAAGGTATAGCAAAAGCGAAGGAAACAAAAGTAAGGGCAACGTAGAAAGCGGAGTTGAAATACATAGTCACAACGTGAAGGTCGACAGACGCTGTTGAACGAGCATCATTTTCAACCCCATACGTATAGTCCAAAGAACAAGAAACTTACTTGTAGCAGAAGGAACCGATCTTCGACCAGCGAATAGAAGCTCGAGGTAACACTAAAGAACGCAAAGGCGATTGTGCAAGTTGATATGTATATTACCGATGGTAAAAATCAATTCTCTTCCGTCGGTATGTAACTGGACACCGGATGAAATGGGTGATTAGTATCGGTCCACACATTCTGCAGATCGTGAGTCGTGAGCTTTGTTTCAAGTGGAAAGAACTCTAAAGAACCTCAGTGTCGGCCTGAGACCGATGAATGAATAAGATATTAGATAAGGGCGCACCGGAGCTCCAACCTTTTTGGCTCTTTTCGGTCGGCTTTTCTGACAGGAATCTCTTCAAATCTAATCAGTTCAGGTCAATGATCTGATGAGCTTGATGGTTGAAGTCCAACAAATCTATATTTTTCCTCTTCTCGTATCGCAGATGAGCGCACCTTCGACAAACTCAAAGAAACGGGAAGAGCAAAGAGCATCATTGTTCAAAATCAATCCAAATATTTATTCTGCTGTGACAAACGAAAGGACTCTCCATCGATATCGATGAAAACTCCGTTTTCTTTGGTGCGTTGTTCTACTTCACAATCATGTTCAATTTGGCTGCGAGATACTTACTTCCATCGAAAAGGCACAAAATACAAGAACGGGTTACGGTACATTAAAAAATCACTCAAAAGCATATGGATACTCTGGTTATCGCCACTTGCTTTCGAGCGACATCTTAATATCAACATTCAGTACTGAATTATCGGTTCTATCTATAGCCTCAATTTTCCATTCTGCAATGTGTTCCATTTTCTAATCCCCAAGTTCACGAGGGCGATTTCTCGAAGGTGCAGTCTGGGTATCGGGGCCTAAGTAGGTTGAAAAGATAATTTCACAGCACTGACGCCAGTGTCTCCATCCTAGTCCTTTGAAATTTTCGGAGCATACCAATATATCATTTTGAAAACCTTCCAATTTGAACCTCAGTCAGTACTCGATCCACGTTTCCAGATTTCAACGGCGGACTTGTTTCGACCCCTGGATGTTCTGACCATAGGGAGGCAACGCATACCACGGACCGCTGTCTTTCGTCAATCCTGATCCACCGTAGCTTTGTCAATACTCAGACTGCGCCATCTAAAACATGATCTTGAAATGACCTTCTAATATTTGAATGTCTACCCGCAAGCACAAGGTCTCAACAACTTTATCATCTTCAAAAAACATAGTGCGTCTCATCGCATCGACACCAGAATATCCACTGACACTCCAATTTCCCCAAGGTTTATTCTTTATTTTAAAACGGCCCGGTTTGTACTATGCTTCCTAGTCCCGGCTCGTTGCAAGGAGACTGTCCGATGGTATAAAAGCACTGTGAATCTTTTTCAGTTACCCAGTGCTTCTATAATACTAGGACCAACCCCACCTCTGCACAATGTTCTCTGTCGCTTTCTTCGTTCAGGCTCTCCTCGCCACCGCTGTATTTGCCATCCCTTCTGGGAAGCAGCGCATGGCGTCTCGCAGATCCCGTCGTTCGAATGTCACCCGCCAGAGCAAGCCCGTGAACCTCATCACTAATCCTCAGACTACCACTGTAACCAACGCCTCTCACGTTGAGTACAGCGAGAACTGGGCTGGCGCTGTATTGGTCGCTAGCACTGTAAGTTAATTCGATGTGATTTGGCTTTCGTTGAACATTAGATTTCTTCTCTGCAGGCGACATACAAGGCCGTCACGGGTACATTCATTGTCCCGACTCCTGAGTCCACTGGCGGAAGTAGCGAGCAATGTGCTTCTGCCTGGGTCGGTATCGACGGTGACACTTGCGACTCCGCTATTTTACAGACTGGTGTTGATTTCTGTGTTACTGGATCCTCTGTTTCCTATGATGGCTGGTGTGTTTGAGGTTTTTAGCACTACTCATCAGGATTTAGAGACTAATCGACTTTTTTGATCTTCTTTAAGGTATGAATTCTATGTGAGTACACGCATCTTTCGAATCAATTTTTACTCACTAGAAATTGGGCTTTTTTTGTTCTTAGCCTGGTATGAAATCACATTCTTCTCGGTCGACAATAACTTCACACTTACATACACCGGTATCTTGACTGATTCAGATTCTGGTAAGTATAATTCATTCTTAACTCCCGTTTAAGTAAATTCCATGAATTGACATATACATCTTCCAATCACAGCTGATGACTTTAGTGGCATCTCTTTCTCTGCTGGCGACTCTGTTACCGTTACTGCCACGGTGATCAGCACTACTGAGGGTACCTTGACGATTGAGAACAACAGCAAGGGCACCACCGTGTCTACAACAGTGTCGTCCTCCTCCAAGCTCTGCGAGTACAACGCAGAATGGATCGTCGAAGACTTTGAAGAATGCGGTTCCACTTGCGAGCTCGTTCCATTCGCCAATTTCGGTACCGTCGAGTTCACCGGTGCGGAGGCGACCACTTCCTCTGGCACTGTTACACCTGCGGCTGCTACTCTCATCGATATTGAGCAGAGCAAGGTTTTGACTTCGGTCTCCCTTAGCGGCAGCAGTGTCATTGTTTCTTATGTCTAGACATCAGAGTTGTTTTATCTGTAAACAGTTTCAGTAGCTTTCAACAATTTTGGGGTGAGTAACTTGTTCAATTGGAATGAAATATGTTAGAATGTGTTTTTACAAACTTTGACAAAGAACCAAGTTCATACGTCGAGAGCAGTCGCTTGATAATATCCAGTTTCGCCCTCTAGTCTCATAGGAGAACCGAACACAATGCCAACAATCAGTAGCTGTTGAGTATCTCGACCGCAACCCTCTGCGAACGCGCGCAGGTGTGTTCTGAGAATATGTGAAATATATTGAGCGTGGATAGTTAACGTAAAATGAAAGTGTATCTTAAATGTACTTCCTAGCACCCTTCAAATCCGCATACGGATCCACCTTTTTCGGCAGCGCGTACTTCTCTTCATTTTCACGACCCTCGGCGACCGAAACCTCAAACACCCCACTAACAGTCTCATCCCATAACTCTCTAAACATATGCACTCCCCCACCAACAACAACTGCATTGTTTTCTTCCGTACCGAGACCTTTACCACCGTTTACTTGCGTCCTCAACCCAGGTAGGGACTGCCCGGAGGTTCCGCCACCGAGAGATCCACCGACGTCCTTGAGTGTTAAATCATCAGAGCCGGATAAACCCCACTCCCTGATGAATTGGCGTAAGTTGAACCCACGGCGTTGAGAATCTGGGACGACAGGGATGTCCAGCCATTGAGATGTGGTGTGTTCTTTGAGCAAAGGGAGAGGCCATGATGTGGGCGAGGAAACGGACAGGTCAGCGTGAGTGGTGATGAATTGTTTCGATAGGGTTTTCAGCTCTTCAAATTCAACGGGGGTGAGTCCTTTTACTTCGCCTTGACCCTTGGCTTTGGCCTTCTTCGTGGTGAGCTGATTGATACGAACCCCGACCGTCTCACGCTCTGCATTATGCTTCGCCAAATCCTTGAAAAATTTAGCCTCGGTATTTAGAGAGTACACAGTTTTCGCGGGCTGAGGAAGGAGAAGGATGGTGTATCGATGGTACGGCGTTCCTTGCTGTGGATGCGGAGGAACGTACGTCGTGTGGCTGTTGAGAAGTGAAGGTGATATGAAGGCGCGAGGTTCAGCGACGGCAGAAACGGGTATGTTTGGTCTTTCGAACGAAATGGCTCAGTTAATAATTTTCGAATGAGTTCGAGAGACTCACTTCATCCAATGTAAATACGTCGTGAAGGTCCTCGTCTCCTCGTTAGGCACGTCCGGGTCGAGCATGACCATCGTATACAGTCTCACATCAGAGTGCCAGGCATGAGCCCAAAGCCCCGGTGCACGAGCTGTCTGAGTTGGAAATAGGAAACTGCCGGGCTCGACACCGACGATGCTCTTTCCGCCGCTCTTCATGCTCCGCTTAAATTGTTTGTTCAACGGATACGGAACGGTGACATGGAGATCCAACGAAGGATGAACACCGGGAAGCAAGTCCGGAACAACATGCATCTGGTGTATACGTTCCATGAGAAGGTCGAGCGCGCCTTGTCCTCGCCAGCGCTGTTCAGCAAGATGAAGGTGGGCAGGATTCCAAGGGTCTAACTGGGCATTGTTGACAGTCCAGCGAACTGAAGGCATATTGATCTGAGATTGTACGGAGAGAATTTGGTATTTTTTACGCAGGGACTCTAGCTCTTCCAGAATGCTGTTGAACTTCTCAGTATTGCCCTGCGCTTCTTCGGCCTCTGCCTGAACTTCCAGGGCATGAATTTCTTTACCCATCTTCCGTGCCTCCTTCGACAAGTCTTCTGAATCTCGCATGATGAGTTTCAGAGCTTCATCGTACGCCGGCAGGACACCTTCTGCGATTGGTCTGTTCCAATTCTTGGGTTTGTCTACCGATATTTGTGGTCGCCGTTTGGTGTTCACAGTTGTTGTTGCTGGATCAACTGGAGTCGGAGCAGAAGTAGTACGTTTTCGAGTAGACGCCCATTTACGACGACCAGAAGTAAGAGCTGGCGCTTTTGTTTTAGCTGGAAGAGGAGTAAGAGTAGAAGTGCTGGGTTTTGTCGCTGCAGCTTCAATTTTGCCCAGCACTGAAGGAGGAACAGCTTCTTTTAGTACTGTAGCCTCTATTGCTTCTGCATTATTCGGCGCGGAGATTGACACAGACCGGCGGACAGCGATGACACGAGCAACATGGCATGTTCGCCGCAGAGGTAACGCGAACATCCTTGTCCAAATTCACCAGCGTCAAATTGGAAAAGTGCGCGATGTTTGCGCATTGTTTGGCTCAAGAAGCGCCCATCTGTCCGACTAGAATCCATACTATCTTAGAGGAAACAATAAGCTCTGGACGCGCCTCCATGGAGAGTTCCTCAACGGATACATACAAGCGCCATGCTCTAGAGCCATTGTTTCCAGGGATATAAGGATAATCATGTTAAGTAGGTGTTTGCACAGGCTCCATCAGCTCGCAATAGCTCACAATTCTCAGGCTGTGAAGGAAGCAAGCTCAGCGATCCAGTAAACAAGTGTGCAAACTACCGCAAGCGAGCACCATGATTTCACCGCATTTGATGCACATGATTCTTGGAGATTTTTTTGCGGGTCTCCTTGTTGATAACTCTCACTCGAAGAACCCCCAGATCCGAAACGCCTCAATCTCGTATTTTCTGCTTTCGAACACAGGCTTCAACCTTGCGTCTGTGTGTGTGTTAAAGTTGAGCGACATAATATGCCTAGAGGATCAATAATCGGCTTTTGACAGTTCTACTTTCAAAGGAATTGATGATCGGCACTACCGTCACGGTCTTCCGAAGTAAGTAGTCTACATGATTGAAGGAACATGCTGTAGGAAAGAGATCTCTAAGCCAGAGGGACTGGATATCATCCCCCAAGCTATCGGCGACTTACTATTTACAACGAAGTCTCGCGGGTGAAATTCTTCAAGGCTTTCGAGGGGAACTCACGATTTTCCGACGTATCAGATCCACAAAACTCTTTCTCTCGAATAATACAATGACGTGGGATGCCTGTGGTGGTGGTGCGAAAGCAGTTACGCTGTCTATACCCAGGATCTCTTTGGAGTTTTGCACCATTGACAAAATGTTCGAGAAATGATCCATCTTTCTTTTCGGAAGAAGATGTCTCTGTCTCAGAAATTCTCTAGGATAGATAGAATCTGAGGTTTGCATGAGTTTTACGACGAAGGGAGAATAGGTTCGAAAGAAATGGGCACTACGTGAGGCTTACAAGTATGTACTCCTATTTTATTGCCTTCCACTTATTGTCTTTCTCCAGTGTCTGCACATCCATAGCAAGCCATATCATTTCTTTGCTGTTTTGGTACAAGAGGTTTCGTCTTTCTTGAAATGCATGTCTTCGGATTATGGCACGGCATGGACCAACCTTAATGACTTGCATGAACATCTAGGTGGAGCTAATACTCCATTGTCCACTACTAGATCTCTGATACTTTTACTAGGACGTGCATAGAGGCTATCATCTGATAGCACCCCAGCATGCATAAAGTCATCATACTCCGCTTCTTTTGGAGCTCAAGATACCGCGAGCGATACGAATTTTTATGTGAATGTAACAAGATCTGAGTCTCTCGCTCTCTTCACCGTGTCAGGTACGGTATTCGCACTCAACCTGCTTCTGAAGGGACATGAATATTCTTGCCAGCACATCCATGCATGTATATTAAGCTCTATCATAAATGAGTATGGATGCTTTGCCAATGGATATCGATCGACCCGAAATAAGTATGTGTACATTTAATCTCAGGTATCTTCGACTACCTTCAATTATTGGCCTAGCCCGAAAATTCAAACTTATAGATTGATTGAGTTTCAGGTCAATTATGTCAATTCATGACAGTCATACACAGTGGATTTTGGTGGAAGTGGAGGTTCTTCGTTGAAAGCAGTCACGAGTCGTTGTCTTCCTCTTTCCTTCTCTAGCAACCGGAAACCCATCGGTTCTTTGAAGAACCTCGTTCGCTGTCGGGGCCTATAGTCTGGTGTGCAGCTAGCGCTCTTCCTCCTCCTCCTCCGCGCGTCTGGGATGGTCATCTGCAACCAATTCGGCGTCCTGCACAGTGCATATGTTCCCCGGATATCCGCAAATAACGGCATTCACACATTACTGTACGAATGACCTCGAAGTGTATCGGGAGTAAATCGGCTGATTATAGTCAATGAATTCTCCTCGAAGGAACGGGGACTATGGATTCTGCTAAGCCTCACATTCAATTGGAACTCCCTTGCGATAATTGACAACATATTTCTAAAGATACTGATGGATAAAGTAAACGATCAGTTGGACATTTACTTAGTTCTGTCGGCACTACAGGCACATTAGTGCGTCCTGCCCTTCAAGTTCTGGAAAAGAGATATTTATCTCCTCGGAGGGAGGGGTGGGAAGACACAGAATTATTCTCTAGTATTTCTGGAGTACTAGAGGATGGCTGGAGCTACTATGTAGCTACTATTAGCCCCAGTATCCCGTAACGACATTGTTCCGATCCCCCACCCTGCTGGATTTTCGTCTATTGATTTCTCGAATTGATCGTGCCGGGAACGGAAAATTGTAGCTTGTGCGAGTTCCACGCACTGAGTGCGCATTGCTATAAACTATCGAAATATCTGCACTGAAGCCGATTAGTAACCACAGACTCAGTGAATGATCATTCTCCAATGAGGGGAGGCAAGGGAGGAGAAAACGAGTTATGTCTGGGTGAAAGTCCAACCGTGTTGTCAACGAGGCAGCTAACACTCATCGCAACTATTGAATGAGCCAAGGCGAAGAACCGAGTCAGATAATGTCGCCCAGATGAATGACACGGACACAAAACTGTTCTAGTGAATTCCAATGGTGCAGGGTAGACGGCCGGGAGATGTCGGGGCGGGAAATGTAGAACGCCAGGCCAACGCAGTGATCCACAAGTATCCGACCAATTCAGTGGCCGTAATTGGGCAAATGCGTATCGAATTGACCAGCGTAAGTAGACAAGCCTTGAGGCTGCCCTTGTTCCTCGACCTTTGCCCAGTGAGCGACTCGCTCCAAGGTCGATAAACGGAGCAAAAGGTAATACAACGATTCGCGTTTCTACCTTACAATGCAGCTGTAGATTCGATTATCAGGACTTAGTTGCCTCAAGGCAGATAAGGTCATCATGTTCATAGGCGTGATTTTGAAGTCATGTACTCGATTACAAGTTGGTACCCTTGACGGAGGAAGGTCGATAAACGGAGAATCACCGTAGTCATCGATGACGCTGGGATATCGGAACTTAGCTGAAGCCTGTGTCCGCACACCGGCTACAGAATTGAAGGTCTTTGCACCGGGTTTTGCATCACTTTTGGAATTTTGACTGGGTAGCACAACGCCGATGTTCAAATTTGAGGTATGGGAGATGCCGCAGCGGTGAGAGAGACATTATGTATGCAATATCGTATTGCAATATAAAGAGTTTGATATAGCGCCCGAGAGGGCAGGTAGAGATCTTTAGACTGTTAGAATTGAAACTCGGGATGTAGGAGGACATAATAATGGCAGCCTGAGAATCATCGGTCAAAGCTGTCGATATCATTCGGAAGTATTATCCAAAATTTCCCAGCGGCCAAAGCAGTTTTTCCGGTGTGGCTGTGTGCGACGCATGGCTCGAATTTATCTTTCACTATTTGCTTCACGTACCTTGCGATCTCTCACAGTAATTTCTGCAAACACAGTGATTGGACGCTGAATTTTATATCTCTATCCGGCTTTGGCACATTTTCTGCCAGCTCACGGATAGAATGAGCAAGTCGCGAGGATCAATACTACTCTTACGATAGTGTTCAATCGTTCATGCTTAAAACTGCATGAAACTCTCCGAGTTCTGTTGTGTCAATGACACGTCTATGCTGCGTTCTCATCGGATGTGGACACGTACGTATATTTTCTGCACACTTTCACTATTTCATATGATAGATGTCGTACCATATAATGATATTCATATGCTCATCCATGTCGCCAGGAGGATCCGCGGACTCAAAGCAGCTTGTACTTGGAGAAAGCTCTCATATGTAGCAAATTGGGCGATTGGACACGTATCATTGGACAGTCGCAGTACGGAAACAAAACTCAACTTTCATACCATTGCCAAGCATTGCCAATTCAAAATCCACTTATCACCGTGTCTAATTTCGTCGAACTTCGACAAAGTACCACAAAATTCTTGTAATTTGTTCGCTCTACTTACATGGGCATCTTCATTTGTCCTACATATGACATACGACGCAAATACGGTGTGCAGGGTCATTTTTCTGCTAAGTCCACAACATGTAATACGAGGTATAACGCCGTATGGAACTCGGTCCGTATCGTGTGGCTCACAACAACCCTGCGTTGTACGTCGAGGTCAAAGTGGCCAATAGGTCGCTGCAGGGATTTTTTATAGGTAGGTATCTCCTTCTCTGGATGAGTCGACGCTAAGTGAACCAACTGAACAGGTCAGCTAACTTTGCTCCCAACTCGTCGATTATTTAATGTCGTTGAAGCTGAAGTAACATATGTACATTGGAGATGAACACAAGACGCATATCCCGGGCATATCTGGGGACATCGATTAATCGAAACTGTTATTTCGTGACACTGATTCCCGACGGTGATCAACTTCCGACTCGGAGCCTCATAACTCTATGAGGTTCTTCGTCTATTGATTGACTATCAGCACTGGAAGGAAAGACCTGCCCTGAAAAGGCGTCGCAAGCAATGGTCAGTGAATGGGTACAGAGTCACTACACTCCCAATACCCTCTGGTATCCAGTATTTGTATCTGACATGAAAGGATGGATGGGTTTCGTATAGACTTGAATATTGGAGATTGACCAATGTGCCTGCACAGAAGAACTGAGCGTCTATCAATGGTGCTACTACCTGCTACTACTCGAGACAGACGCAGGGAAGAGAGAAAACATTGGATTTAACCCTACCTAACCTGATCCTTTCGCCATTTGTACAAGGCAGCCACGCCCGCCGTCGCAGGCACCTCAGTGGATCATGAAATATGGGGTTTGGTTGGGGTTTATTTGGAACAGTTGGCATTGAGAGGTTTTGGCTAGCGCTATCGATGGTCCTGGCTGTCCTGGCTCTTGAGGTATTTTTTAAGCGCTGGGCAGCGAGGGGGCAGGCGGTGCTGGAGCGTACGCAGGGCGGCTATGGCGTTCTCCGCTTGTGGGTCCGAAAAAACATTTTCCGAGTTTTCATTTTCCCCAAGGAGAAATGCCATCATGTTTGATAAATTCATACTCACAATTTGTATCAGGCTTGTCTTCACAAGTGTTCCATAGCTAGGCTTTACCAGATCAATTTGGAGAAGTCTTTCGATGCACACTTTGTAAGAGTATGTTCGATTAAGTATATTATAAGAAGCATATATAACCAACTATGCGACAGTAGGCTACTACTTAGGAAACAAGTAGGTAGAAAGGTCGATGACAAAAGTCGATGGATAGAGTACAACTAATCTGTACGCGTATTTGGTAAAGAGATCGGAGAGGGAAAACGACACAACACTAGCCAGAGACAACCTACACGCACCAACCTACAACACCAGCAGGAAACATAGACCACGACGGGACCGAGAGGATGCGAATGACACAAAAAAGCGAGCAAGAGTTGGACAAAAGCAAAGACGACGTCGAGGTCTAACAAACAAGAACAGCACCAATAGCAACCTACAAAGGTCAAGAAAGTAAAAACAACAGCAAACCCAAAAAGAAACAGAGATACAACTCTCTAGTGGTGGTGCGAGGACAAAGGGATGTAACAATGGGGTTAAGGAGCATGAATGGATATGGATGAGGGGGAGGGGAAGGTGACGCAAGGTATAAGTACAGGATACATAAGTCAAGTATAAACAAGGAACAACTTGGGGTATTATAAGAAGTATGCAATGGTGATGATGAGGATTGATGGTCGTACAAGTGAATATAAAACATAAACATAGACACAGCGAAATAACGATAAGTTGAAAGCGATTGGCGAGCGGAAAGAAACCCAGGAAGAATGATGGAAGAGGATTAGAAAGTCGATAACGAGAAACTCCTTCCCAGTGTCGTCGTGGTCGTGTTCCTTTCTTCCTTGCCTGCCGTTCCAGTCACCAACCCTCCTTCTAAATCATACACATCATATGCATCATCATCATCCGACTTCGACCCTCCCACACCACCATAAATGCGGTAGCAGAACTCACCGTCTCTGATAACAGGATTCTCCCTTCTTCTCTTCTCCTTCTTCATCTTCCTCTCCCACTCGACTTCCCATAACGCTTTGCCGATGCCGAGCGTAGGAGCCTCATTAGCTTTCGAGGCACGGGGGCGAGAACGATAGGGAGAGGTCGAGCGAGAGGACGATGCTGAATTGAAGGAGAAGAGGGCGAAGGGCGATGAAGTTGGTGAGGTTGAGAGAAGTAAGTCCGAGGATGACGTGTCGATTATGCGGGTGTCCTCTTTAGCCTCAATAGGCCTTGGAACCCAACGACCTCCACCAGATGCCTTGCAGAGGAAGGAGGAGCGACATAGAGGGTATGTGGATAGTTCACCAAGGGGAAGGGGATTTGAATCAGCTCGGGTGACAGTGGAAAGCTTATCACTGTCCGAGGGCTTGGGGAATGCTGCTTGAGCAGCGAATGTCGTAGCTCGTCTACGTAGGTCTGGAATAGATGCTCTAGAGACGACGCTAGAGCGGCGACTGATTGAGGTGGAAGCAAGGGTACTCGCAACTAGAAGAGGCGTATCTGGAGGAGTACGCGGAGAAGTACTCGAAGCAGGTGAGGTATCACCGGATGACACAACAGAGGAACGGCGAAGCGTCTGCGGCATAGGCAGCATGCTAAGCTTCAACTCTGGTGTTTGCGGCGTGTTGGGGGTACTGGTGCCAATGCCGTGTAGTTGGTCCCAGCAATCATCGCACACTCGTGCGTGCGATTCGACAATTCCACCTTCAGACACATAGTCGTAGACGCTAGTATTCCTCGGAGGGTTAAGGAAAGGTAGATTGCGCGTATCAAGTAGTGGGGTGGTGCGCGAGGTGCATTTGGCGCAAAATACACCTCCGCATTTGCGACAGTGGTGTCTGCGTTCAAACGTAGAGAATGAGAAGGTACTTGGGAATGTCGCGAAGGATGAGAATACAGTTGAACAAGAGAAGGTGTCACAGGAGTTGGAGAGCGAGTCGCGTTTCCAAAGCGAGCGGGTAACAAGGACTGCGAGGTGTTCATTTGGGCGAATCAAGTGTTTACTCGACGCCGAAGAGTCCGTAGACACTGAAGAAAGTGATGAAGTATCCGTGCTCGTCGTGATGCTCGAGACGCTCTCAGCTAAGCTGGTCGTCGACGGCGAGGGCGAGCTAGAAAGTAGAGTACAAGGAGGAGCACACGACATCTGGAGACGAATATTGAGAGTGAGTGAGTGATATCAACCGAACGGTCGAAGAACCCCAAACAACATCCGACACTTGATTTTATGTATCCCATCCCAAGCTGTGAATCTCCAGATCTAAAATCAACCCTTTCGAGCCATTTTGGGATTTTGATGCTATCGTTACATCGTAACAGAGTTGTCAACCAATCTGAGGCAGGCAATTTCCCGTTATTTCCCTTCCTGTCAATTATTTATTTATTTTAACCATTTATTGCCATATGCAAACATTATTTTTGCCGCTTACTTGATTTTACGAAAAGAGCAAGGATGCTCCGATCGAAACGCCACCAAAGCCACGCGCCTCAATTCGAGATTTTTCCGGTGCCTGACCATGGACATCAACGCATGCAACGACTCTCCGCGGGGTGAAGCGATGAAAGCTCATGAAAGAGCGCATGAAGGACAGCTTTGAATTAATAAAAATGTCCTATAGCGTATCGAAGCTCTCTATTGTCGAGGAGCATGAACTGGTAGCTATCAAGGCGCAAGGCGCAATCCAAAGTAAAGCACGCAAAACAACGTAGATGAGTAGTCCGAGCAGAAATTTGGCTGTGAGAGGCGGTAAAAAAAAGGACCCTTCTCCTTGTGGAGCAGTCTGAATGCGAAATTCACAGTTAATGAATCTCTGTTCAGATACAATGAGAAAGCTACGTACTCGGATTGTCTTTAAACCATCCTATCCTTGTCGGCTCTAAATACGGCCTCAACTGTCCAGAAAATCCAAGAATTCAATCTTCAAACTTGGAGTGCAGTCAATGGTCATCTAGAGAGGCCTAATTCTTGAAGCTATGTTGGAGTAAAAAAATTTCTGCGAGCTCCGAAAGATCCGACCACCATTCAAGATCGAAAAGTGGGAGCAGTATGGTAAAGAGTCTGTAGCACCGGGGTTTGTGAGAGTCAGAGAGGCCAAATTTATCAGAAGATGACTGGACGATGGCGAGAGGAGAGTCGGGGAAGCGTGTCAAAAGTTTTTCATGTGTTTGTAAGCGGCTGTTCTCGTCGAGTCATATATGATACTCGGTACTCAGTCTTTGCCTTACACCTCTTTCACAGCGCATAGTCCTTCTCAGCCCATATTCATCTGCATTACCTATTTGGTTGTCTGGATTTCGATATCTGAATGGAATTCGAATCAAACAAATTCTCTTACCTCTCATCGATAACACCATCAATCACGATTAAAATTTCTAATCGCTTCTTATGTGTGACAGGCCTTCACTTCGATTCAAGAATGAATTTTCAATCTCAGAACTACATACGACACTCTACTACACGATCGTATTTTTTTTCAAAGCCAGAGCAGAGCCTAGCAGAGCTCTCGACTTCGAAAATCCCGCGCCGCTATCTCACCCAACGAGGGTCGACGTCAGATTTCCGCCTTCCGCTTACTCAAGTTCCTGCGTTTCAAACTTGTAACACAAGCAACTAAGTACAGGAATTTACAAGCGATTAAACTTTTTTCAGCTTTTCGCAAATTCGTTTCTTAGTTGCACAGGTTTTACCAGGGTTGTGCTCTCTAGAACTCGTCACAACCCCTTGTACATAGGTCCTGGAAAGCATCTCAAATGTGCGACGCAGGATGCCCAGCGTATCACGGCGTACGGCGCTAACGTACCGTCGGGTTCTGGTCGGCTGTCGCTTATCGTGTTGTATGCGACAAATTAACAGCCCGAGCCCTGTCGCAGGCTCGGGGTATGCGTGGACTCATCCGAATCGCCTTTCCTTTGCCTGTTTGGGTCTACGAAGCCGACACAGCCTTCGCTCAAAGCGACGTTCGACCAGTCACCGACTGTAGCCGACTCTCCGTACTTCCTTTTTTCCGTCTCTGTAGGCCAGGTGTAAAATACTGAATCATTCGGAACTTCTACGTCGGTACATAGCTCAGTATTCAGGCAAAATTGAGGTGATGTACGTATATGCCCGGCCGGCAACAGGTCATTGACGGTTTATCGTTTTTGAACAGCCTGGCCACGGACGTCTACGGAGTGCGCACCTCAGGCGCACCTGCACTCAAGATTGCGTTCTACTCATTTTGGAGTCTGAGATACGAAATTCACATTGAACGCGATCACCGCCCCAAATTTTCCCGCCGACCCACACATTTTTCTCACTCTGTTACGCTCTGTTACCCCAGTGCCAGCCTCCTCAACTCGGCGGATGATAATAATACGTCCGTTCTCCAGCAACTGATTCGAGAACGGAAAACAAGCGCTGAACGGGAACGAGCGGAGACGGAGGCATTTTTAGGTTCCACTTTTCGACGAAGGTATCTAATCCGCCTGTGTATCCAGGCCTTGAATAATTTTCTCAATGCTCACATACGGAGTGTACATACCCCCCTCCTACTTCCTGAGCAGAAGAGTATCCATACGGATTACTTCCTGCTGCCACTTACCTCAGGTACTCTTGGCCATGGCCTGTCATCTATGAGCGTCTTTGCCCTGATCCTAAACGTTCGAACCCCATTTGGAGCTGGAACTCATAAACCCTCACTAAATATGCACAATGTCAGTCAACCCAAGTAATTAAAGCGCAGAGTTGCAACTACGACCTGACTACGGCTATGTAGTAAGTAATTGTCGGCGTTTTGTCAAGGTCTATCCTCAATATGCATAACCCTGACCAGAATGCTTATTGGTGCATCACAGCTGTCTTCATGTTCGGTCGCTACCAGGTCGTTTTCATTAGCGCTCAGCAAGGGTCCCTGGCACTTGACAAATCAGTCCGTCTTTTCGTAAGTGCCAAGTAGTACAGACGATTGACCACAAACCCTGCACAAACCTCTCAAAAACTCCTCAGACGCCGCGGAAGTGCTAACTAGATCGAATGAATGATAATCAACTGGCACTAGCTAATGAGCTCCGTTAGTAGACCCTGGTCAGAGTACTACGCTATAGCTAAATAAAAGCAGGGTAGCTACCCGCCCACTTTTAGCTGACCCACTGGTATCCGACTGACTTTGCGCCGCCCGGTATCTAACCCGAAGCTGAGTCACGTCAAAAACTCGGAAAAATATTATTACTTACATAGCGGAGTACCCGCCTGTACCCGCACTTACCACAAAATGCACTCCCCAGAATTGTAATCGAATTCCGGTTTTTTATCCGCAGCAAGATTATCCGCAAAGCTCAGATAAGCAGCTGAATCTCCAGTCATAATTGGAGCATCCGTATCCACTAACATACACCACAACGCTCTTAGTACTCCACCGCTCCATCATGCCCCTCTTCTCGGCGTTTCCTTCAAAGAATAACATGACCTGCTCCAGCCCTGCTCCAACTACTCGAGTATTTCCAGTACTCAGGCTCAACTGCAACCCTCTGGTTCGTCTCAGGTCCAGCTCCATCAGCACGCAATACTTTCGCATTTTGAAGATTCGATCGATGTGTTTTCACAGAATGTCGTGGGTCCAAAGGACTCACCTTCATTGGGTCCACAGGAACCACATACAGGCCTCAGGACTTAGCATAACTCGGAGCATGAGATACTCATATCATGAAGCATCGATAGACAATATGTAGCCAAGAAGAAATTCGAATGTTATCGATAGTGGGACCGCTGCTGCTACTACACCTATAGGTAGTCCTCGAGGCTACGTGTCAAAAGCTGTTTTAAATGTCGAGGCAACATGTGTGGAAAGAACGAATCGAAACGGGGACCGGGGTTAAGAGAGAAGAACGAAAGAACGAAAGAACGAAGTGAGGGATACAAAAGAAAGAACGACACGGGCATGAAGGAAAAGTGATATATGAAAACGAAGTAACTGTAACGTAGTCACTAGTGAGTGAAGGGATAAGATATTGCACACAAGACGATGATCGATTGATTACTATAGAATTTTGTGAGCGCTTAATTATTGATCAGATTAGATTGGTCCCTTCTTACCCTACAGACGCTTCAACTCTTCTTACCTACTGTCGCCCTGAACGACGAAACGAAGCTCAGAGGGCATGGCATGCTGCGAATGCTCCTGTGACAACCAGTGGATTCGCCGTTTGTCAAGCATGGTCGAACCCCAAGTCAACCGATGAACGAAAGATGTTGCGAATCATGAAGTACTTGTGTGAATATCGAGCACTTCCTTCGAGTTCCTTCGTCAAAACGTATTCTTTGATTTCATTTCAATAGCCAATGATACTTTTCCTTAGTCTCTCTCAGTCCTCCGTGTTTACAATCGATATTTACCTTCATCGTAGCCGAGCCTTGAGGCTGCTAAGTCCCAGAAGAATATCGCGCAACTTCAATGATAATGTCAGAAAAAAGATCGATAAACATATCCTGACAGTACATTCACCATACTGTAAGTGTTTTCTTTCATCGATACTGGTTCTTCCTCTTCTAGGTTTCTTTGCAGAACATACATTCCTTCACAGACTAGACTCATTAAGGCTTCGTCTCTCAGGCCGGCCCATGGTTCCCGGACGGCGATTCTCTGTCAATCCTCGCTCACAAATGCTCTAATCTCATGTCGCAATATACAACGTGTTCCGTTTACTGTTTGCAAATCGACATTGGCAATAATCTTCATGTGTCCCGAAGTAAATCCAAAATTCAAGCGCTCAGTCACGACTGCCCAACAACCAATGGATCGACATCGCCGAAAGATGAGGGAGGATGAACAAGGGTGGGTGCGATTGAGGAGTAATCCCAGAGTAATCCTGTCCAGTGAATCCGTGTCTGTTTCAACATCGCCACCTCAAAAGTCACTGCTGTCAATTATCACCTTCCGTCGCCATTCATTTTCAGGTCACACGTGAAAGCGATTTTGGCCCCGGCCATAATCCTAACAAGACCTCCCTGCATCCGACTCTCGACACATGCCCCGACCTCAGTGATTGCGATCCTGTCGTTACCTTGGCTTTATGTATTTTAGGGGAGTATCTGCACCTTGTATCGATTCTCTACTAACTGACCTTCTTCATTCGAATGACACGGTTGTCGCGGAACAGAACGCACATATGCTCGTGAGGTAGGGCACGTCGGGCTCAGAGGAGAAAACACACTGAGTTGAAACACATGTAGACCGATTTGGTCGCCATGCGTTTCAACTCTGTCTAATTTTTCTTCTTCGCGGACGGAATATCCTGCGTGGACCTCTGAAGGGAGAAGAGAATTTGAGGGGTTCAGTGCCAAAAATCAATGCTTTTTGCTGGGTCTTATATCTGGTATTTGATTGCGACGGAGGTATCGGAATCTTTGTTGTGCCCGACGGACTGCGACAAGTTACGCATCTGACCCTGCCTGACCTTACTGCAAGTTCTTCGCTGTTCTTCGTCCTTGAGTTTTCCTGGTGCATTCACCCAGCGGAGATCCTAGTTTCGCTTTCAGGAGGTGTTCGCATTTGTTTCAGGAAAACCTTCCAACCTGTCTTTTTTTCTCCTTCTCGACCCACTATTCCTCAAACAGACTTTCTCTGCCGTTCGTCCCCCAAGCATACACTAATATCTACCGCTACATACTGATACACCCAAACAAACAAGTCGTTTGTCCCGAAGGAGAATATTGATAACTAACTTGCCAGGGCAACTCCTCGTATCAGTCCTCAGTCCATTACCATCCCCTCTCAAAGGAAATTGCAGGTGGTCCTTCGGCCTGGGGTTACGACTCACATTCTATTCTCCTGTCAAAGACTAGAAGTTACGCTGACAGAGGCTTTTGGCTGTATGGCTGCAGTTTCCTTTGCCACTCATTTGCCGAAACCCCAACCGGATAACGATGCTGAATGACATCACCTTGGGCTCCGGGACCGCTTTCACATCCTCCTCGAGCTCGTGCCTGCTCGTGCTGGGGTCGGAGGATGCAAATACCCGATATTGATATCCATGAATGATGAAGGTTGCGATATTGGTATATACAAACCAAATAGCATGGATCATTTATCAGATGCAAGAGATACAAAGTACACCGTTTTCTTCATCCTGACTCATAGCACATCTTCGGACATCATGGTCTTCCATATTGTCTGGCTGAAGCTAGATGATTTAGTGAAAGTCTTTATTCCAAACGCGTTGTGTATCACGGAGTGCTCATCCAGCATTACTGACCAACATTGGGAAGCTTGCTGCAGACCTCCGAGTGTCATGGATATCATTTCATATCTCGTTTGATCCACTTACTGTGTTCATGTTCAACTCTATGGGTATGTTGATGATCTTCTCCCAGCGATGATGATGAAGCGCCGCTAGCGCTGAAATGGGTCTGATTTGGAGTAATTGAATTATCAAGGTCCTTCCAAATGACTCTTCAATTTCTCATGGTAGTTTACTAAATCCAGAACTCTCTCTCGTTCTTTGCCACAGGATAAATGACAGCCATATGCTCTGAAGTTGCAAGGGGTATCTTATAGTCCAGTACGTATAACAACACCAACTACCAGCACTACGTAGTTCTGTTCCCCGGACATGTAAGTATATCTGTCCCCGTCAAGTGCGGTCCTCCTGAGGTGAACAAATTGTACGTTCATTCCTTTTGCCTGTCCTCAAGTATGTATACGGAAGCAGTCTTCCCGCATTGAACCTTTAACACGATAAGTAGGTTCTGGGCTCAAAGCGCTGATGTTCCCGCTGTTGTATATTCTCTTTTCCATTCACCCTGCAGTAGCATCTACTACCATCAAAGGAGCGACGGAGTAGTACTTGATCACTTATTTTACTTATGATCTAGTATGGCTTCCATAAACTAGCAAATTGCTATGAAACTACATCAACGTCTCTGGTACGATTAACTTCATCTTAGCAGATTAGATCTTCCTCTGGCACCTCCAAGAGTAGAGATGGCTGACCTTATCTTACTTGATTCTGCTTAATCGAGGCACCTATCAGGAGTCAGTGGGCATATGCCCATACGGCAAACCGAGAAGGATATATCTCAATAGTGAAGCCTCCTCTCGATTACTGCCCAGTGGCCAAACCTTTGTAAGTAAGTCCGGCAAGGTGCGTGATGATACAGCTATGGACTCAAACTCAATCAGACGAGACTTCCCCATAAAGTACGTACCGATATATAAATCAACCCGAAATCATTTCCGTTATCATAGTCTCGAGCGTAGCGGAGGATTCATAAGACACATACAACGAGATATCTACTGTGGCGTCGGTTCAAGGAGAAAGATAAGTTCACATATCCTTGCGTGGGCGTAACTGCTTGATTCAATACGGCAATGCTGTAAATAATAACGCGAGTGATTTAATGCCCACACCGGTGAAATAGGCATTAGAATGGGGGGCCAGTGAAGTTGAAAAAAAGTGAAAGGATATGGTAGTCTAGTGTAGACCGGGAAAATGGCTAAGCAACTATTACTGTGGCTTATCAGAAGGTTCATGGTAAGAGCCATGTTCCGACTGAGCACCAGTCTCATAGCACCTCCGTATACACCACGGGTTGCTTACACCCCGCACCCAGCACTGGTAAGATTCCCGAATTCAAACTTCCGAGATTGAGAGAGGGTATGTATGTTAATCTTCTTCCGCTGTAGTATTGACCGAGGATGACCACGGGATGCTATGTAGGACTGCGAATTGGCTGGGTTTCCATTAACCTCCGTGCCCGCACTAACGCCCCTTTCAGTCCAAATCTATATGCCAACTTGTAAGTTTGAATGTAAAAGTGAAAGTCAGAGGGTGACAATGGGGCGATGGAAGCGCATATAGCATAAAATTTTGAGGTGACCTTCTGTGGTCCAAGCCATGACGGAAGCTCTTCGATCAGTTCAAGATTGGCTATTCTGAAGACCAATCATATAAGATCATCTGCATATATGCCATATAGATTCCAAGTTACCTTTCTTTATATTTCGTTCTTCATGGCATACATTCATGCTAAACACTTGGCTGGTAAGCAGACTGACCTTCTAGCCTCCATAGGTTCATTTGCAGCGGAAAATTTTAGGGTTTGACGTTCCGTGACTAGGACCAGTAATTTAGCTCTAAACCGGAGTTTCCTTTGACTTCCGCGACATGTATCCCCTCGCCTCCTCCGCGGTACTTACCGGTCGTTCATTTTGACCACCCGAAAGAAATTAACAAGTGTAGTAGAGGTTAATTATAAACGAGATATAGACATTCTTGTTACGGACTCACGAAGTAGCTTCATCAAGTTCTCGCATACAAGCGCAGATCGTCATTGAGCCTCGTGTTGCTGATGCTCAGGACACAATGTCCCAGAAGGAATGGTTCTTCTGAGAAGACAAAGAAGTCGACTCTCCTCCAATTCAAACGAATAGAGTAAGCCTTGCAGAATCTAGCTTCTCACGTCCACCATTCCTATTCTTGCAATGTCCGATATGAGCAACTTTTTTCCCCGTAAGTAAGCGGAAGCGGAGGGCTCGCGACTAAAAGAGCGGAACACTTATATATACTGGATAAGTAAGGGCAAGTAGCCTGACACTCTTGTTCGCTTGCCATATTTCCGTGAGTAGCGCGGAAGGAGATATACAAAACGGGCATTACACCGCTGCAATGGTGAAGGGAAGGAAGAGTAAAATTGAGCACAGTCGTTCAGGATTGTCTTAAGACGCGGGACGATCAGCGCTGGAATCGATGCTAGAAGAGCTGACTGCCATTGGGAAGCCCCAGAAGCTGTTGCCCGAGAATATTGTGGGAGGAGCACATATTTAGAACGATCATGGAGTTTATACGCAGAGTGTGTTGTATTCAGTTGGATACATGGGGACAGCGCAGACCTCGAGCATCCAGAAGAAGCTTGCTAACCAGGACTGATCTTCTGATCATGATCAAAATCCGAGAAGTTGAGGCGGTCAGGCAGGAGGTAAAAGCTTGACATATTAGAGTTTGACTGCGTTACACGAGGGGCTGCAAAAGAGGAGCTGCAAAGACATGTAACAATGCCACATACAAAAAATCCAGCCTGGCTCGGAAAAGTTTGTCGCAGTCACTTGTGGATGTAGCCCATAGCAAAAAAGCTCTCTAGATCAGCGGTATATTTCGGCCAAGACGAGATGAGTTAACGAGGGGAGAAGATGAGGGGCCACTCAGAAGTCACGATGTACATGACAAAATTTATCTACAGCTCGATCTGCATCGTGACTTCGCATCCAGCTTGGTGCATATGTCACGTATGGCCAGTTTTTTTTGCTTCTCACCATGATCAGGGACCCAACAGAAAAGCTCTACATATAGTCACACGACTAGAAAGCACAATTTGTCGACTCTGGCGGAATCGAACCAATGGTACATTTAACAAATTCAGAGTTTGAACGGGAGGGATACATCTGTTGACCTATGAACTTCCTTTGTTTCTTGATGACAAGGTGGATTCAAATTTATATTTTTGCTTTCGGATCGGTTGCTACTGTTAACGTTCTTGTGTGCCCGGACACGCATACCTCCTTCATTTAAGCCCTGGGGGCCAGCCAATGCTCATGATCAGAAGGTATTTGTGATGTGACACAAGGTGGGTATATGGCACGGACTTGTATACCCCTGCCCACCTGCACTGTAACGGCCATAAGGCCAAGGTGGTCCAAGTAGTCCAAGTAGTCCAAGATTCTGTTGTTTGCAAGAGGTCAAGCTGCCACCGCAGTCAGAGAGTCAGTGTTCAGTGTTCCGCAACTCGTCAAAAGACCTGCAAATTCAGGGCGAAACCGGAGTTTCATTTACACTAGAAATGAAACATGAATATATCATGATAAGCTTGAGCCTGGTTTCAGACAAGAGGCGAGTGAGATTCAGATCGCGGGTACTCATGTTGCCACGAGAAAGGCCCAAGGCCTAGAACGTTATGACGAAACCAGCCATTCTCATT
>MU795237.1:0-38080 GCA_027886305.1 Lentinula aff. lateritia | reverse complement strand
GGGAGGTGCGTACTACCTCGGGGATGTCTTGGAGAGGTGTGAGGAAGCGTGTGGGATGGTGCTGGGGTTGGTTGGTTGTGGTCAGGGCATGACAGCAACCGGGATTAGTAAACCATCCATTCTTCTGGGTCTTTCACAAGATCTTATGATCCCTGTTCCAAGATGCTTTTCTCTTGATCATATGCATCACTTGGGACTCAACTTTGGTGAACTCCTGATTCCACTATGGAAAGGAAAACTAGATTGTGGACGTACCGATAACAACAACACATGGACTTGGGCTACTCTGACTGGGGAAACTTGGGAGTATCACGGGAAGCTCATTGCCGAAGCACGCAAATTTTTTCCATCATCTTTCCACCGACCTCCCCGCAACCCTGCCGAGAAAATCAACAGTAGTTTCAAGGCAACGTAATACTTCCTGTATATTTTTGGCCTTGGTCCAGGCTTCTTTAGGGCCGTTCTTCCACAAGAAAACTGGAGACATTTGTGCAAAGGTCTACATGGAGCACATACAATGCTACAATGCTCTGCAACTGGAAAAGAAATCCGGGAGGCCCGTATACAACTTGTTCAATTTGTTGAGGAGTACGAAGTAATGTACTACCAGCGGTGTGTTGACCGGATGCATTTCTGCTGCCCCTGCATCCATACTCTTCTGCATCTCGCTTCAGAGATGGTCCAGGTGCAGTTAGCTCTCAGTATACCCTCGAACAACTGATTGGAGAATTAGGCTAGTCAATCCACCAGCCTTCTAATCCTTTTTCCAATCTTGCTCAGCAGGCTCTGATCCGGTGTCGTATCAATGCATTGAAGCACATGTGCCCAGAGTTGGATCCTAAGTCTGTACTGCATCAACCAAAAGGATCTTTAGTTGTTGGTAATGGCTACATTCTCCTACGACCACAAAAGCATTCGCCATCCCAGTTATTTTCACCCGAAATAGATGCATTAGAGGAAGCTGGGATCTATTCAAAACAAGTTCGTAAATGGGGGAGGTTGTGCTTACCCAATGGACAAATTGCACGCAGTTTGTACAGTGAAAGTGACAAAAACCGAGCCAATGTTAGGAACACACGAAATGTGAAAGTAAGGTCTTACTTTAAAATCAATTTGCTCTGAGTTGATATATATCATAATTAGATCCGTGTGGATGAACTCAAAACCTATGCTGAGGTTTGGTATTATTTCTTGTATGCACCGGATCCACAATGTCCTGATGATCTTACTGCATATGCACTGGTGTCTATCTACTCAGATCCTTTGAAGGAAGTTCTAGCAGACTCATACAATGAATTGTAGGCCTGCTTTTACCAGGGTGATAAATGTCTTCGAGTCATCGATACATGGAACATATTGTCCACTGTTTCTATGCAGCCACTCCCACTACTTCTTGGAGACCCGGAGGGACTCTGGTTTGTAGTTGAGAAGACAGGAGTAGATGATGCTGAGCTTTTAGGTGGGGACACTGAAGATAAATGATAGGTAGACTAAATATATCATATAATTGTAAATGCAGCATGTTGAAACCTGCAGTGTGGGAACTTGCAAAACCTAAGCAAAAATGAGCCACTTCTACATCTTCCTTTGACACCGCCATGTACCCTGCTCACTATGGTAATTCTTTGTCTTTATACTTTCAAGATGCTGGACAGATTATGAGTCACCATCAACAATCCATTTCTCATGCTGATCATGATACCCTTTATTGTCACCAAAATAGTGCATATATCTTGTTAGACAGAAAGTGTATGCAACTCGAAGCGGAATTGACAGCAGAAAAGTGCGTGCATATGATATCTGACATGTGGTAGCTGACAAGTAATGTAGGAGACTGAACGAAAGACTCTTACATCAATTATCGCAACCTCCACCACTGCCTCTTGCACCCATGTCCATTGGCCCATCTGAAGGCACCAATCCACAATCTGTTCTGAAGTCACTCAAAATACCTTCTTCGACAAATTTCCTCAAATGCTCCAAATATCCCAAGGTTGAGCAATGGACTGATGCCAAGTGGAAAGTCTACTCAGAACGTCAAGTGAACTGTGGTCATACAGTTTCAGCTCTGGACTTTCTTGTCAATGCCCAGGGTGTTAAACTCACCTCTCAAGAAGTAAAGCCCTTCGCTCGGACATTCATGGCCGCAATCAATCAGCTTTACCACCATTGGCTTGCGCCCCCGAATTCCAGTAACCTCACTGTGGAAGCGAGACGCTATATTACGAACACACTGCTCAGTACACACGTGGAATTTAGATTTGCTCAAGATGAATGGAAAGTACGGCGATACATAACCCATAAGTACCCTGAATGGAATGCGAAGGATAAAACAAAGCTTACCCGTGTGTGATGTGCCCTCCAGCCGATATTGTATACTCAGTCCAGTTTTTTAGGCGGAATTCCCTCTATCAATAACTCTGGTAAACGCAAGAGTGATGAGATGTCGCAGAAAGAGAAGAAGAAAATGAGAACTGGAAAAGATAAGAACACGCCTCCGCTAGGCACAGAGATCATCGACCTGGACAACAATGAACTGATTGCAACGCCAATAACTGTCAAGTCCATGCCTCGGTGCCTCGCTCCGCCATTCGGTATCCCGAGATTCACCCTTTATTGTAATCTTCTCCTTATTGTTCTTTCTCGCTACACATACCCATTCCTTCTAGTCTTCCTTTATTGTCTTTTACTTTACCCTGCAGGTACTACACGTATAGCTCCTAGTAGTTAGTCTGGTGCTCCGCCCCGATGCGCCGATCCGTAGATATAAATACTGCCTGTACGCTACTGTAGTTCCTCAGTTTAATTATCAACTTAGATTCCCTCCTTAACTCAGTGCTCTTCTAAGTCTTCAGGCTCATTGCCTTGAAGTACTCTCTACTATAACCTTAGGACTTAGACATTCTCTGGCTGGCTCCTCGTCATCGGCGTTACCGCCGCTCCAACTTGGCTGCTACTAAGCTCTCTCCCCTATACTCTCGATCTCCGGGGACTAGCGGCGTAACGGCGGTGTTGTTAATAACTTTACCACTGTCCCACTCGACTTCCACACTTAGACACCTTGTGACCTCTGGCATGGTTACACGGTGTACATGATCTTAACAATAACCTCGGAGAAGGCTCAACCCACTTCAATTAGCAACTCAGTTCCTCAGTCGAGCCATCTCCAATCCTCTGTATCTGCTTCATCTTCTGCACCTGCTTGATCTGCCGCTATTTATGCAGCCTCCATTTCTACAGTAGCAACTTCCACTGCTCTTCTCTCGGATTCAACAAGTCTTCACAAAGTGATGGCCCCAAGCTTCAATGACATACCTTCTACAGCTATCTTGACCAGCAGCAAACATGCCCCGTCTCCAATTCCGCCCATCGAAGGTGACAAATCACTGCCTGTGGGTGAACCTAACAAGGCCGTGAATTCAGTAGCTACATCAACCAATGGCGACCCCGCCCCACCTGAAACTGTGCTTATCAATGACAGCGGCGGAATTATTACAGCTTCAGATGAGCTATTATCTGCTCGGCGTTGTGTGAGTTCTTGTGATTCACTGTCCTCCATATTTCTGATACAGTTTCCTCCCTTTCCTTCATAGATTAATCCTTTGTAAGTCTTCGTGCACTGTAATTCATTCAGAATTAAGTTTTACTCGTTTACTCAGGGCAGGTCTCACTATTCCATCAACTATATCACTTTCGCAAGCTCCTCCATCTCTGTCATCAAATTCTCTGACTATGATCTCAACTACTACGGCTCCGAAGCCAAAGAAGTTTGCCAGTGTTTCACCAAACCTGTTCAGTGCACGGTATTCATCCTTGTTCATTATAGGCAATTGTCATGTACTGATCTTTACATTATAGGAATATGTATCTCAAAGAATACTTGGCCAATTCAGCAAACGAGCGGCCAACAACTGATGAATTCAAATGCATTTGGGATCAGAAGAAGAAGGACCTAGTCCTTGTCAAGGCAAGTACCATTACCTCGTCTCCTTGGCCTTGAAATTCACTGATCTGCCATGTCAGAAACAGATATTGGGAAGCATCGTAAATTGGGAATTTCGAGCACCAGAGACAACGACAAGAACTAAAAGTGAGCTACTCTTATCACTTCATACTCTTTCAATATATCTGATGCCAATTCTCCATTAGCTTCAGTATTATATGTATTCAGTTCCACTATTTAGATTGACCCAGATATACATAGATGTGTATCGTAGTATAATGATCCAGATGTCACCAGAAATAGGTGGCTATTACTAGATATGTCCAGAAATCAACCCAGTACGATCTAGTTTTCTGCTGGAAAGGCAATAAAAACTGGACCGATACAGGCCTATCTAACTAATTCTGAAACTGAGAATCTTCCGGTTAGACGCAGTTATTTCCAGATATATTTGGACCAGCCCAGAGCCGGTTCTGACTGGGGCTCAACATTTATCATGGGTGATTTCTTCTTTGTCATCATCACTGAGGCAATTTCTTTTCATCATCTTCTTCTTCTGCTTTTTCTCCTCGTCATCACTACTGCTTTCGGGCTCGGAAATGCTGGATGTAGAGCTCATATTTTGGCCATGTACAACACTACTATCATCATGGGCTCTAAAATTGATGTGTTATCAATGCAAGAGAGAACAGAAGTCATGGGGCACACACTTTATCCAAGAGCTCAAAGATCTTCAAAGCTTCAAATGCATCCAGAACCCTCTCCAAAAACTTGGCTTTCCCCCATCTTGCTATTCACTCCTTGCTTTTATCATCCTCACCACGATCTGCATTACCATCGCCTCCACCTGTATGCTCCTGGCGCTCACGAACAGCCTTGTATTTCCCCCACAATGCTTTCCATGCATTTTAGAGTTGTGTAGCGGTGTATTTGGTCTTGAAAATGTCTGAGGCAGCCTGGAAAGCAGTACGTCAACTCAGCAATACTGATAGATGGATGAACACTCACATTGATCATCAGGGCACCCTGTCACAGCTTAAAATTCTTCCATTGTTCGGGATGAGTGAGATATTCCACCAGTAAAACCTTGTCTTCCTCTGAAACTCCAGACTTCTTTTCATCACCAGCATCCTTCAAGACTGCTGCTCTCATGTCCTCTGGTGAGAGCATCTCGATTTCTACATCCGAGTCGCCACCATCTCTACGGTTTGCTGACCCAGATTTACTCCCTGTTCCCAGGGGTTTTTTTGTTCCGTTTTCTTCTCCTTCTTGTCCATGTCGCATTCACCTGTCGTTGTTTTCTTCCTCTCTTCATCAATTTTTGGAAGCTCTGCAACTGTCTGATCATTCTCCTTCTGAGCTACAGGTACTGTTGGATGGTGCAGTGTGTTGATATTGAATGACTGATTGTCGTGGTCCTGCTGATTCCACCAATCATCAGACCAGTGTTCTGGCTGGTGAAGTTGATGATGAGATTGGAATGTGGAGGGTTTGGTAGATACGCTCCACTTCGAAATGGTGTTGAAAAATTGTAAAGATATGTTTCGGACAGTGCACTGCGGGCAGAGCTTGGAGGAGGTTGTGTGGGACTAGGTCAAAGTGACTGGTAGTGCTGTGTTGGTTACGGGGCTGTAGTTTACGGAAGTATCGTCCTTATATACGCCGCTCCATACAATTTTAATTTCCTTTTATGGTAGTAGTTTCACCTTATTTGGCCAAATGTAACACTGAGTTGAATTGTATTGATTTCTTGTGACCGGCACGGGATATCACGGGATATCACGGGACTGTGGTGACTCTCTGTCACGATTATTTTTCTCGTCTCACTCGGTTACTCCCTGTTACTCCATAGATAGTTTATGTAAATTTACTTTTATTTAGATTTTCTCAAAAAATCAATGTCGGCGCCTGAAAGGCGCCCCCATTTTTTTGATTCCATAATATTTAATAATCCACAAGGAAGGAGCCGAGTTTTTGCCATGCACAGTGGTGCAGTGGCCTACAATCACATGTACTATAGGTTGCCCATATTGGTGTCTGTCACTTTGCTGTCCCTGCTGAGGCGTCGTAGGGATAACATGGCCCTCTGTCCTTGCTACTGCTTGCTCTGCAAGAAGTTCCAGAGCATTCATTGCTAATTCATAGAACAAAAGGTTTCCGAGGGCATGGATAACTTAGATACCGCAATTACACAAGCAAAGCTTAGCGATGTCAAGATATATTGCTTCCAAAATTTCACTCAAAAAAAAACTCTTAATTGAGTTGGACTAGTGGGTTGGGCTTTCAGGACCTCTTTGATGTAGAGCTCATTGCTATTGTCAACTTCGCGAGGACGGCCAGTGTGCCTGCTATTGGGATTGTTGACAGCACCAAATTCTCGCATGTTCTTGAGTACCTTTGCTACCAATCCCACAGAGCATCCTGCATGTCCTGCACAGTCCTCAATAGTGAGCTTCTAAACTGTGTACCAACGATAGATGCATTTCTTCAGGTCGTCCGACACTATGAAGAGCGAAAATGAAGTGTGCAGTCACATCACATATTCCCAATGGGGTGGGATTACCCGGTTGCTTTCGGACCGCAAAAAAAAAAACGTCGTATTTTCACGGAACCATGCAAACGGCAGTAATCATGATCGTAGCTCTTACCACCCAGCCAAATTTATTATCTTGTTGTCAAAAAGCACGATGTAAATTGAGGATTTTTCTAGTTTCCAAATGAGAGGGTTTTCATTACACATCAAAATCTATCATCATCATTCTACACCGAGGAACCAAGGATCGTTCAATAGCTCAGCGGCTGTTGGCCTATCAGCCGGATTGAGCTCGAGGCACCGTTTCACAATCTCATTAGTGCTCTTCACATCCTCTGGACTGAACTTTTTAGTGCTGTTGATCTGCCCTCTTATGGAAAACAATCGCAGAGGAAGGGAATGTGTGAACATGCCTTGAGAAGTCCAATTGTCAGTACATCTTGTGCCCAATACCTGCAGGAACACACTTACAATCTGTGCGAAAGTATGGTGATGCAAGTCTGCTGTGCTGCAGCACCTCTGCGGGGAAATCTACCTTATCAAGGAAACAAGCCATTTGATATAGGTGGAAGGCTATCTTGTCCAGTGTGATATCTGTGTTCGGATCCTTGTAACCTTCATGTAGAAATAGAGACCGTCCTACGACGAACTCGAATATCTGAAAATATTAATGGACCGACAACTATGAATATTGACAAGTCTCACGTACCAAGCACCCAAACGCCCATATATCCACTTTCTCATTCCAGGATCCTCGGAGAAGAACCTCGGGTGCTCTCAAGGGAGCAGCTGTAATTTCATCCTCCTTAGGTTTGTCGGAGAGCTGAGCTTCATGAATATTAGACAAAAATTGAAAAAGAACACGAATAAAATTTCATACCACTCCCGAAATCTGCAATCAAGTACTTGCACTTCATTGCATCATCCAAGCTGGGGACAGGAAAATGTTGTGTGACCGCAGAGCTTACTACACCATCTAAGGATGCCTCAGGAGGATTTCGACGAGAAGGATCGGATACCAACGTCGCATCGATTTCCTGACGAGAAAGTAGCAAGGTGAAAAAGATGTTGTCGTGCTTGAGATCAGTATGTATGACACCTTTACTGTGTGCATGTGCAATTCCACGAAGGGTGTGAAGCAGCATTCGTTTCGCAAGGGGCAGTGGGAAGTTCTTATGTTGCGCCCATAATGTTTGAACATCTCCACCATATACAGGTGTGACAAAGCAGGAGTGGTTCCCTGACGATCCCTTTCCCGGATGCATGAACTCGTTAAGAAGAAGAAGGCAATGGTTGTTCGATCCTGCAACTCGCTGAAGAGCCTCCGATTCCCAGGTACGTCCTCGTCTACTCAGCTCGGTTGAGAAGCCCTTTGAGGCTTTTATGGCGACATAATCATTGACGCTGCATTATGAACCAATTTAGGACGATTTGCTGAAAAGAAAAAGAATTTCCACTCGCCTGGTGTCGTAAGCCAACCATGTACTAGAATGCATACCCCATCCTAATTTGCGTTTGATTTCGTAGCGCAAGTCGGGCCCAATTCTCTCGCCAAACTCCAGTTGAGGCCATCCGAATCCCTCGAGACCAGGAAGACCCAGAGGTTCTTCCACAAAACTCAAGTCCACTACATTCTTTCCGTCTTTATCAACAGAAACGTGCTGATTCTGTACACCTGGCACTAAGTCCAACTTAGCTCCAAACAGAGAATTTTTGCTAGACATATTTCGGAATGAGCGAGGAAACAGTGAAGCGCACTGGCGGATTCTGACGCATGGACGACAGGCATGGGGTATTGAGAGCATGAAGAGAAGTCTAAGTGCAACTTTTGACGACTTACCATATTTACCGCTAACCACGATTATGTAGCCCATGTATGTTTTCTCGGATCCTTTTGAGATGTAGTATGCAATATATGTTGTTCGAGTAGTAATATGTGAGGGACATGTGCTTGATTACAGTAGCTTGATTCAGAAAGACAGAGGCCTTGATAATTAATGTAAACTTACACCTTCAGCGTGACTTTAAGCTGGGGTCCAAATCCAAATGAAGATGTTAGAAACAAAAGTGCTCTCATAGGTACATAAAAGAGGGGATAAATTCGGAATAAACCGATGACAAAATGGAAACAACTGTCCATCCAAGTAACAATGTAAAGACCATGAGTGAACGAAATTTTCTTCACTCATCGTGAATTCTGGCTCGCGAGACTATGTAAAGACCACATTTTGCCAAAAAATTGCGAAGGCCAGAAGGATGTGTCCTCTTCTGTTGATAGGCCTGAGTAGCGACAGCGTTGGTGGACGAGCACGTCCACGGTGAAGCATAGTAGCTAGTCGAAGTTTGAAGAAGGGATTTCAAGAAATATGCGCAATTTCTGAGTTTTCCATGCTAAAATTTCTGACAGGTCACTGTCACTGTCAGTAGCAAGCCCTCAAGTTCAAACGCGCCAACAAATTTCTTTTCTTGATGCGGGAAGTTTCAAGGTCTCTATAGTGATGAATGAGCGGGGGTTGCGATTCAAATCTACTATGTATGTAGCAAACACCTAAAATCTACTCATTCTACACCAACGAACCACGGATCGTTCAATAACTCAGCGGCTGTTGGCCTATCGGCCGGATCGAGCTCGAGGCACCGCTCTACAATCTCGGTCGTACTCTTTACATCCTCTGGGCTGAAATTTTGAGTATTGTTAATCTGCCCTTTAATGGAAAACCATTGCAAAGGAAGCGAATTTTTGAAAGTGCCTTCAGAATAGCCAATCTGTCAGGACATGCCTGATACAAAGAAAACCCACTTACAATCCGTGTTGAAATATGTCGATGCGAGTCTGCTGTACTGCAGCACTTCTGGAGGGAACTCTACCTCACCGATGAAACATGCCATTTGATAGAGATGGTACGCTATATCATCCAACGTAACATTCAAGGCTGTATTTGTGAAAGCTTCGTGTCGAAATAGGGACCGTCCTACAATAAATTCAAAAATCTGAAAGTATTGATGCACTTGCCCTCAACAGCAACAAAATTCACATACCAGGCAACCAAATGTCCAAATATCCACCTTCTCATTCCAAGATCCAAGCAGAAGAACCTCGGGCGCCCTCAAAGGAGCCGATGTAACTTCAAGCTCCTTAGGTTGATCAAAGAGTTGGGCTTTACACAACACCAGCATTAGAAAAAAAATGAAAGATAGAAGGAACGAAATTAAGTACCACTCCCAAAATCTGCAATCAAGTACTGGCACTTCATCGCATCATCCAAGCTTGGGACAGGCAAGGGTTGAGTGACCGCGGAGCATACGGCGCCATCCAGGGAAGCCTCAGGAGGATTTCGACGTGGAGGATCAGATACCACATTGGCATCGATATCTTGACGAGATGATAGGGAGGTGAAAAAGATATTGTCGTGCTTGAGATCAGTATGTATGACACCTTTACTGTGTGCGTGTGCAATTCCACGAAGGGTGTGAAGCAGCATTCGTTTTGCAAGGGGCAGCGGAAAGTTCCTTATCTCGTTATGGCGCGTCCATAAAGTTTTGACGTCTCCACCATATACAGGTGTGACAAGGCAGGAGTGGTCCCCTGATGAACCCTTTCCCGGATGTGTAAACTCGTTAAGAAGGTGAAGGCAATGGTTCGATCCCGCCACGCGTTGTAGAGCCTCCAACTCCCAGACACGTCCTCGTCTACGTAACTCTGTGGAAAAGCCCGTTAAAGCTTTGATGGCGACATAATCATTCATGCTACATTATGATTCAATCCAAAGATGGTGCTCGAATACATTCAAATTCCACTCACCCAGTGTCATAGGCCAACCATGTGCTAGAACTCATACCCCACCCTAGTTTGCGCTTAATTTCATAACGCGCGTCGGGCCCAATCTTGTCCCCAAACTCGAGTTGCGGCCATCCGTAACCCTCGGAACCTGGAAGACCCAGCGGTTCTTCCACAAAACTCAGGTCGACTCGACTCGTCCCGTCTTTATCAACATAAAAGTGCTGGTTCTGTACACCGGGAACGGGGTCCATTTTCATGCCACCCGAAGGAACCTTGCTGGACATATTTCGGCGTGACCTGGGAAGGAGAGAAGCACGCCGACGAATTCTAAGGGAGGGACGACAGGCATGGCGGATTGAGAACATGAAGCCTGCAATCAATCGCCCACTGACCACAACAGATGTTGCAAATCTTTATGCGATTTACGTACTTCGAGTAGTATTATTGAGGGACATAAAAGTTGAAAGCATCAGGAAAAGGTCAGGTCGAGTAAAGTACGATAGCAACTAGTTCAGAATAATAATAGATAGCCCAATAATGTACAACTTTAAGCTTTACCATTCAAACGGAGGTCCAAAGCCAAATATGAAGATGTCAAAAACAAAAGTAATCCGGAGCAGTCACTGAAATAAACCGATGACCGATGACCCTATACCTACAGAATGAAAACAAGCCACATTTTAGTACCCTTGTCCATGCGGTGAACTCGTACTCATCCTCGATTGCGCGGCATATGGATCCAGCTCCATACTCATTCCATGAGGTCCTCTTGAATCATCCAAGTAAGGTGGAGCGTCATGGTAAGGTGAAAGCCTGCCATCACCAGTCAAATTTGCACTACTGCCGGACCACTGCTGACTATCGTTCAAATCCCGCTGTAACGAGAATGCACTAGAATCAGAGCTCCGTAGACCACCACCATAACCGCCAGCGCCGAGTGTCTTTGCGCCAAGAGGAGTGTTGCTCATCGCATAGGAAGATACATTGGGGTTTTTCTGTGCAGCCGCTCTACGACGGCGGGATGCACAAACACCGATAAGCGCACCGATTACACCCAGAATAATTATTCCTGCTACGACAGTGCCTACAATAACCGCCGTGTGTGAGACAGTACTACCGCCGGCATTAGTAGCGTTGTCACCAGATGAAGTACTGGAACCATCGGCACTACCGCTCGCGCCGCTTAAAAGCACGTTGGCAGGTAGCACACTAGCACCTGCGGTAGCTTGAGTCTCAACGTTGCCGCTGCCAACAATTACGAATGTCCCATTCGATGGGATACCATTGACGACGACAAAGACCATAGCCGGCCCCGGTTGAAAAATGTTGGGGTTCGGAGGCATCTGGGCCGTGTGCAAAGTAAGAGAGCCGTCCGAATTCACGGTGTAGGTATTGTTCAACTGGAGGAATCTTTGACCCATATTCATTCCGTGAGTGGTCCACCCCGGTCGAACGACCACGACGGTGGTATTATCAGCCGCGTCGTTACCCGAGCCCGAATACGAAGATGCAGGGACAGTGATATCGAAAGAATCACCACCGTAAGATAAAGTGGTGGGGATACCAGATGGAATGGGGCGAGTGGTGGCTGAAAAATAAGCTGGGTAGAAAATTTCGGCCTGGTACGTGGTGGGGAAGTATGTTGTCAGATTGACATCGACGTTCGGATTGGAGCCCGCAACGAGGACGGATGCATCAGGAAGTAAGATCGCAGAGGAATGATAAAGTCGGGCAATATTAGACGTTGAAAAACCCGAGTTTGACCATCTACTACCAAGTGGTGCAGCAGGATCATACAAAGCTGGAGTCCCGACAGGTCCAGAGGCCAGTGACATTCCAAAGGGCATCTGACTGTAAGACAGAGTCGTTCCCGTGTTAGTGGCGTACCCCGCAGTGCCGTTCAGACCGCCATTTACAACCAACATTTTTCCATCGGGAAGAATAATGAACTGGCCCATGGTACGACCTTCAATCATGTCATCGTCTTGAACGTAGACAGGCGCTGAGCCGTCGGTCGGTTCAGGAGTGATACGTTGACAATCTTTAGATGCGGGATACAACCACGTGTCCGTATTAGGAAAGGAATAATTACCCCAGAGATTATCTGGCATATCAGAGCCTCCGCAAAAAATGACGGTGGGGGTGTAATTGTTGGCAGGAGTAAGAGGAAGCATGGCCACTGCACCTGAGGCAGGATAGACGCGGGCAACATTACCTGGCATGGCAGGAAGATCGGTTTCAGTATTGCTATCGGGATCCCACAGCACTAGTAATAACATCTATCAATCCATAATAACGCAGACGTATGAAGATACATTGACGTACTGGTAGAGATATTTGCCTGTACGAGCATCTTTCCCGAAGGCATCAGATACGTATGCGCGTACGCGTTCAGACCAGACGTTTTAATCATGAATTGCATGACAGTTGCGTTGCGCCCGTTAGCAGGATAAAATTCATAAGTCGGTTCTGCCGCACCGCCCTCTAACTCAGGATCCGTGTTGGGGGTGTTTCGGTTGATGTAGCCTCCGTTCACGAAACCGCCAATGAGTGCTACAGATCCATCACCGAGGGATTCGGCGGCGGAATACCATCGCTTTTTCTGCATGGAAAGGACATCGGGATTGTCGAACCATTGACAATTTGTAGAGGTGAAGTCATCGGTGTCCGTGCAAGGATTGAGTATTCGAATGGACTTGGAACCATCATAGTCTTGATAAGTGGCGTCGTAAGATGCAGCACCCTGGCCATTTGGAACTGAGCCGATGTTGCCACCTGGTGCGATGGCCCCGTTTCCTCCAAATGTGACGTACGAGCCATTGGGAAGGTGCATTCCAGAAGCGCAGAAAACGTTGGTCTTGATGTCCATAACCTCCGTTTGGTGAGTATTGAAATCCCTATTATCTCAATTCAGAGCGACGTGAAAACCTAGACGGAGATACCGGTCGCACCAGACCGCGCCCCATGCAGGATGGTCCTGAATTTGGGCGGCGTTTCCCTCCGCCTTGTCGATGATGTAGACCTTATCCTTGTTACCCACAAACATCTGCACGAATTCTTCAGAACAAGACCAGTGAAAAGTTGAGCCTTCGTACAGACCATCATAGCGCTAACTTGGGTGCTCCCACCGTCGGCAAAAGAGCCAGCCTTGCCTGCTATGACTGGCGATGCTAACCATAATGCTAGCAAGGAAATAGACGCGAACATCGTTGTGAATTCGTGACGAGGACAAAATAAAGTCGGAAGGTGATCAAAAAATGGCTCAACTTTCGTGACGAGCGGTAGGTTGCCGAGGTCAAGTCAAAAAGACGGAATTCAAACGAGTGTGGTGTTGAGCGAGATGAACGAAGGAGGAGAACAATGCCTTCCTAAGAAATGATGGACCGTGACCGTTGATTGACATGTGCAATGACAATCACATCTCTGATCATAAGTCTCATGAGTCTCACGATATCTTTACATCAGACCACGAACTTCCAGCTTCGAAATTCCGAGCTGTGAAGCTCTGATAACCCTATACTTATCTATTTTCTTGAAAAAACTCTTGGGCAGAACCAGTTCCGAACTGTTCAACTCTTCAACGGCGAACATTTTCCCTTTATCTCCCTTTGTTGATTTTTGAACTTCCGAATTTCCTTCTCCGTAAACCATTGGCCACTAATTCTGCGGTGCTCAAATTTCAACGGGTGTAGTCGGGAATGCCTACATAGCTTGATGCGAGATAGTTACCGAGTTTTCGTTTCTGAATAGGGCCATCGCGCGACTTTGCAATTATACCGGGACGAAACACTTATCGAGGACAAAGGAAAGATGTCCTTTCGGGTACAAATCGAGCGCGGAACGACTTCTCAAGATTTCAAATGGTAGCCATTATACAGTCCAAATAAACATCTGACTTTCCGTGTTCAATGTTGAAGACGTAGTGCTTCGCAGGATGCTGCAGGATGTCATGAAACAACTATGATAATACTGCCTCCGGGGCTCATCTGTGTGGGGATGAATAAATCAGCAGGTAAATAGCTTTCACGTCCGAACTCTCTGAAATCTGAATCTCATAACCAGCCTGATTGAAACCCTCATCAGTAATTCGCATAACGCACCATGACTCCGCGTGTATATCTTTATCGATACCCCCAGTTTTTTCCAGTTTTTCTCGGATCCAGGTTTCAGGTCATCAACTGGAAGACTGGGTCATACTCAGTCTACAGGAAACTTACCGCCGAACTTGATTTTACTAAGCTTTCGTCCGCTCATCATATGATAGGATCCATAGATAGATTGCAATCGGTGAATCTCTCCAAAAAAAAACTTATATGTCATCATACTTATCTGTATCCATTCCACTAGCGCTGGACTCAACCGGCGCCTTATTTCCGATCGTTCCTGCACCGTCAAAATGAGGTTATGAAGTTCAGTCGAAGAGTGGGGCTGGTGGGGTGTGGGTTATCGAACTGTTTCGACCCAATGTATGTCCCCAGTTTAAACCTGCATATATGTCCGGCGGCAATGCACAGCAGATACCCGCCTAAATCTAATCCAATTCCAGAACGAACGCGGAGTCGAAAGAAGCATGAATGTCCGAAACCACACCGAACGGTGACCAAGTCGTGTGCATATCAATCAATAATCAATTCATCCCGCTGATGGCGGGTTTGCATTCAAACGGCTATAGCATCCCGGATATTTCGGATAGTCCTTGGATTGGCAACAGTAACGATATACCGAGGACGTGAACTGATATGCAATGCACCATATACATAGGCCACATTAGCCGTGGTTCTTCCGAAGACCCAAAACCTTTCGCGTTACGAGCAAGTTCGATGCGATGAGACACGCTCGGAGGACCTACACAACGCACATCTCCATACTAACATCCCATTCCCAGGTCGGTAATCACTGCCTTTATTTACCCTCCCATTTTATGAGTCGGTCGTACACTATAAAAGAGGCCCAGAAATTATGTTCCTACATTAGCCGCATCTCTTAGGTCCATTCAATGACAAATTCAGTACCTGCCCTTTTTGTGATAGGTTGTTTGCCTATCCTACTAGTATTGTTTTTGTACAACCACGATCCTAACAGAAAGATACGTATCCCTCCTGGTCCCAAGGGTACCTTCTTTGCCGGAGTCAAGGATCAACTTTCTTCGTCTCCGTGGAAGGTCTACGCTCAATGGGCCGAGCACTACCAAAGTAAGCAGACTTTATGCGAAAGGTGTTCTGTACGAGGCTAAACGAATGTAATCTTTTTTCTGTCTAGGTCCTGTCATTTCATTCTGGATATACAATCGTCGCACCGTCGTTCTCAACGACCACGAATCCGTCCGGGAGCTCCTCCATAAACGAGCGAGCATATACTCCGATCGCCCCAAATCATGGATGTTCCATGAACTTTGCGGTCGTGGAAAATCTGTGTTCAATATTTCCTCCTTGGACAGTAGACATGGGAAGTACCGCAGACTCTTGCAGCATGGTCTCAGTGGGCGGGCAGTTCCAGAATACCACGAACTACTAGAGAGCGAAGCCGATGTCTTTGTTCAATCCTTGACTCGAGAACCACATGCTTTTCAGCATCATTTCAGAAGGTAACGTAGAGTCTCTACACATTTGCATTGAACCGCACTCTAAAACACAACCCACTTGTGACTTGGCAGAAATGCAGCTGCAGTCATAATGAAAATTGCTTATGGCTATACACTTACCGACAGTGATGATCCATTTATTCGTGTGGCAGAGGAATCCGCTCAGATCTCTGGCTGGGCCCTGGCTCCCGGTCGTTGGATGGTAGATTATTATCCTATCGGTGCGTACCTCACTATACCACACTAGGGTACTGATAACGAGAAGCTAACATTGTTCATTGCTCATCACCTCAGTACGCTTTATCCCATCGTGGCTCCCGTTCGCACATTTCAAGCGCCAAGGGGCAAAATGGAGAAAGCAACTTGAGTCCTTGTCGGACGTACCCCATAATTGGGTCAAAAAGCAGATGGTTGGTCTGACCGTTGTCAAAGTCCGTGTATAGGACTGACTATCATCACATCGTTACGCGCAGGAGCAACCAAATTTTGTGGAATGCTTCACAACTCGACTTCTTCGACCTCACGCAGATGCAGAAGCCGAGGATATAGTAAAATGGGCGGCCGGTGGGCTTTATGCAGGTGCCTCGGACACGGTAAATCAAGTTTTGCTCTTGCCTGCTGCCTTAGTGACAACTAACTTCAACATAGACAGTGTCAGCATTGACATCTTTCATTCTCTTAATGGCACTCTACCCGGATACACAAAAGACAGCTCAGCGCGAAATCGCTAATATATGTGGAGCCGGGAGGATGCCTTCTATAACTGAACTGCATCGTCTACTCTACCTTAATGCTCTTTTCAAAGAGGTATTACGGTACGCGCCTATTTCCAACATAGGTGATTCATGCCGTGTATCTTTCAATGTGTGCCAGACTGATCATGATGGTCCCACTGTGTAGCCCTGCCGCACAGAGTCGTCCAAGACGATGTGTACCAATCATACCTCATTCCAAAAGATAGCACTGTCATTCCGAATACATGGTAAGCCACAACGGAGTATTGCAGACACATTTTGACGAATCTCTCACACTTAGGGCTATCCTACATGATCCCTCTCTGTTTCCAGAGCCATTTGAGTTCAAGCCAACCCGTTTCATTGATAACGCATCGATCAGCCAGCGGCGCCACGGGAGCGAGAACGAAGTCAATCCAGATCCGAGGGCTTACGCTTTCGGCTACGGAAGAAGAAGCTGTCCTGGTATCCAACTAGCAGAGATATCTGTACTACTGATAATGTCGCGGATTCTCTCAAAATTCGAAGTCTCGTTGCCTACCGGAGTCTGTGCACCGCAGGTAGAGTTTACAACAGGAATAACCAGGTGCGTTAATGCTTCATTAACCTCATAGCCCTTTTTGGTACACCAGGTCATCTCATCGCTGTGTTCCTTTTTTTCCAGTCATGTCAAACCGTTTGATATTGTCATAAGGCCGATGTAAGCCTCGCCCCGGACAGTGATAATCGCAAGGGACTTTTTGTAGTTGCTACATCATCGGTAATGGGTAGGTAATTGCAACAGGAGTTATCTATCTTCAAACTCTTCGTCAAGCATATATATAATCACGCTATAGTTAGTTTCTTATAATCATCTTGGTCAATCCAGTATTTTCAAGTAATCGTGAAATAATAATGTGTACGTTCCTCCGTTGTCATAGGTCGCGTCGGCGTGGTACGGTACGTACCGGATATTACAAAGGCCAACGTACTGTTTCCGAAATTCGATAAGTTGTGGTAGTGAGTTGCCTCAACCCTTCTCGACCCACTGCTCTAGTCATGACAAAAGCAAACCCCTAAAGTTCACCACCTAATTATTTTTCTTCCTATCCACCTTAAACCGAAATCTCACCATGTATTCAAGCTGATTAACAAAGCATGCACCCATTGCCTAACTACTTATCAGACCATACGAGGTAGATAAAGGGGATAGATAAGGACTCAAAATAGAGACGACATTGGCACATGCCATCGTGTATACATACACAATGTTTGCTTCAAATAACAGTTCAGAAATCATCCGAAATGAAAAGTCATACGGACAAAGAGACAAGCCCCGAGGAACACCAGGGAATACCCTCACCGGATATTTCATTAATCCTCAAGACCCTCTGTAAACTAGAGCCAAGTCATGCAACAGGCCAGTCAAGATGGAACGTCTTCGTTTATGAGTTTTGACGATTGTGAAGGAACTCGCGTCTAACACGAGTGATGTCGTCGTCTGCCTTTGTAACTGACATACACTTTGCGGATTCGACGATGAAGAGCTACCAGAAGAGCCTGAGCTACCAGAAGTAGCAGTCGGCGTACTTGCGGAAGCTGACCCAGAGGCATCTCCAGATACTGAGGTCCCTGATGCATCTCCTCCCGCGAACGCTGCAATTGGAGGTCCGGGAAATGTATATGATGCCGAAGGGTCGTAGACCTGCAGGGAAAGGGGTATAGATGAGCCGCAATATTATGGCTGAGAAAGTCCAAGGTAAATCCTGAAGTGAAAACTTCACTCACGTTAGGATCATATATTCCAGGATCCATATCACTATACGCGCCAGGCAACAAAACTAGTTCATCCTCAGTCGGTCCTCCCGTTTGACTTCCGCCGACCTTAATCTGCGAACACGCCGGATAGAACTCTGCACCTCCAACGGAAACGGCTCCTTGCAACCCCAGAATCTCATGCCGTATGAGATAGTTCCCGGGTGCAAGTGTCGAGGGAAGAGTGACGTTGGCGGGAAAGCCCTCCATGACTGCTGCTTGTGCCCAGGGACCACCGGAGCTGACCCGCGCAACTTGTTGGATTTTGAACCATTTGGATGAAGAGGAATTGTATGTTGTGCAGGAAGAGCTGCCGCAGGATGTCATGTATGTTAACATGGGGCCTGTGTTATGTGGCCACTGTTTCGCAATCAGTGATTACTGATGAAAAATATGCTGTCAGACGGAGAAGCAAGTACTTACATCCTGATTGTCCCCTCCACGCCAATCAAATGCCAACGCATCTCCAGGATTTGCATCTGCTACATCTGCAGCAAATTGCGCGCTCAACCCACAATTCAAATCCGGATTGCTCGCGCCCTTGACTGGGCTTATATCTGAAACCTGACGAATGACACTGGGGGTTGCCTGGGCGCCGGGAACGTTTCCTGAATAAGCCTTGCCGTTTATAATCAATTGCGCGAGGTATCCGTGGGCAGAAACAAAAGTAAACGTAGAAGAGATTGAGATGAGGATGGATAAAAAGTCCTTCATGGCCTAGCTTGGTGGGAAGTACAAACTAAGAGGACCTAAGAATGCCTCAGCTTTGTGGAGCCTCGTGGTTCTGGCGAGACAAAAGCTTTAGGTTTTAGTGCTTCCGGAAAGAACATGTTCAAGGGCTGATTAGATAGGCGCTTAGCAAAACCTAGGGCGCTTGAACTTGTCAGCCGCAATTTGCCCATGCCGACTAGGGCCTCGAAAAATATTTTCCCTCAACCTTTTGTATGTATTTTGCATGAGCCATCTCTGTCCAAGATTTGAGATGCAACCAAAATTGGTGATGAAGCACTTCGTTCCTGTAGCCTACTGTAGCAGTCAGGCCTCCGCTAACGACTTTTACTCCTAACTCCCTAGTTCCCTTCGATCTTCCCCGATGCCACTCCATACTTACAAGGAAAGACGCTGGTACACATCCAATGTCACTGATTTCACTAGAATCTTTTGTGGCGGCATGTTAACAGATGTTATTGCAGCTGGAACGTGCCGATTCTCCTCCTCCCCCTGTCTCATATCTCCTCATCGTCGATAACATCAGCAGGTGCGTGCTCACAAATTCTTAGCTTTCCCTCGAACAATATATCCTCTTTATTCAGCAGATTCTTCTGCGCGTCTGCAGATTCCTGGTTGACAGCGGCTCAAAAATCAAGGATATGTCAATGAGAAAAACAACACGGGTCACAAAATCAACCTGACCAAGTGCGATGAAATGTATATGTTTCCTTACCCATTCATGAGACAGAGAAATGAATCTGCGGCCTCTTCCGTGACGCATAGAGTACGTACTGACAACTGTAGACGGAGGCAGCCGCATGTTCAGACCGAATAACTGTTGAAGGAAGAAAGAAACGCCATCGTCACGGACTTAAAGTTATTTGATTACTACACCACGAGGCTTACTATACTTTCATTTCTTCCTGCAGTTACTTACACACGACAACTTCAAAAATGAAACAAAACCTCCTGAGTAAATGGAACGTCATCGGAATCGTTCAGTAAATCTAGTATGTGAACCCCCCCTACTTCCATGGTCAACCTGCTTTCAACCTTCGTTAAATCTCCTTCCCACTTTTTTCTTTTTTCTTTTTTTCTACCCTTGGCGTCATAACCTGTTCTTCGACTTCTTTTCCTTCTCGCGATTCTCGTGTGTATCATACATTGTGGAATTATGGATGAAGGAGCTTCTGCCCCTCTCATTCACTATCCATTCATTCCAGATAAAATATTTGTATGCAGGTATGATATCTGTTTGGCCTATCGAATAACACACCGATTTCTCTTACTACTGCTGTCCATCATTTGATATAAACAATTAAAATTCACCTTGGCTCGGGGCACCTCACCAGTATCTACGATTTGGACCAATCCTAGCGAGAATCGAGTCGGGGATATATATGTACTGATATAAAGGACACTGCATGCTGCACGCTGTTACTATGTGTCATTAAAGGTCGTGGAAGTTGATCTTATATCGAAATATATATTGAAGAACCGCCTCCGAATGTGGATAACGAGGCGAAGAGAAGAAAAAGAGCACCAAATAGACCTGAAAAAAGACGGGGGGAATTGAAGAAACCTCAGGCTGAGCACGTGATCGCATTAAGATTGTCTTCCAATGCTCCTGGCAATGACATTGATTGCAAATTATGTCCAGCTGGCCCGAAATCGAGCAATGTTCAATGGAGTTTGACTGACCCAAGGGGAAAACAGTACGAGAAATTCATCGGGAATGGATGGCATGTTACACCAGGGAGAGTGAGGAATGTGTGTCGGGGTCCCGGCGAATCTGAGGAAAGCTGTAACCAGCATTGAATTCTTCTCAGCTCTGGGTATTGCTCATCTTTGTTTTATCAGCTACCAATAAACATTTTCTTTGTTCTATCAGCTACCGATAAACATTTCTCCCGAGCTTCCGCCGTATTCGCCCCAACGTCTCTCAATGTCTTCTTGAATCTTATACTCGATTGTTGTCAAATTTGACTTTACGTTTCATTTCGCGCTTACCATTTATCTTCCAAGTCCTCTTCGTTATTCTGGGTGCATGCATGGCAATCTTTCTGTCCTTAGGTTTCTAAAATCGCCGTTCTGTTTCTCCTCATATCCTCCGTTGATTCAATCTTGAGGGTCGTCCCTCCGACTCTTGGAAGCTAGCTTGAAGGGGCACAGAGCAGACGTTCGAAGAAGTTCCAAATTTTCTTTCAGATGAGGCCATAGAGTTTCGGGCAAGGCGGAATGCGTAGGAAGCACTCATACAGACTTCGGAAAATTCTAAACCGAGCTGGTTATCTCGCTCGGCCATGGGGCTATCCTTCTGCAATGAGTCCTAATTCGCGATATACAATTACTCTTCCTATACCTTCATTAACCATCGGCGACATTAGAGATGACTCCTGAACTATTGCCTGCGCTCGCGAGTAGAATGTCGATATCCAAATTCTAATTAGCTCCCCGCGGCCAGATAAGGTACTCGTTGTGGCGTCGTCAATTCTCCTCTCTTTCAAAGGACGTGAATTTACATCCAGACGTTAATCAAACTATCGCTCGGTACTGGCCGGATTTTCTAAATGATCCTATATCATTGTGACGTTGTGGGGCATACCTATTGGAGCAGAAGACGAGTACGTCTATAACGAAGTGATTTATTATCTCTTCATTAAACCCTTCCTGCCCCTTCCTGCCCCTTGTCCGACGCTAACTTCCGATTGCTTGCAGCCGACATGGTTCCTTTTTTCGCCGGTAGTTGCGCCCATGGTGACGCCGAAGAAGATCTGGCGTTTGAACCTCTGACTTCCTATGGACAAATTTCGTAACTCCTTCAACTTTGGCGTCATCTAAAACTTCTCGTTGTATGTCGTGTTGTTGAATCAAAGTCGGACATACCACTTTTCCTTCCCCCCTTTCATCTCGATGGCTGAGGTCAAAATTTCGTAGGGCAGGTATATTCTCCCGTGGTGGATAGATTCCAATCCGTCCGTCGGGAAATGATATGCTGAAACAGATGAAGTTGGAGAACAAGCTCCTGCGAACTCTCAAGTGACTGACGATGCTTACTAAGATCTAGAGGTCCAAATGTGTCCCTTTCTCCTCTGTATATTTCCTTCAGTGTGCTCCCTTATCTCCTTCTCTTTCCTTCAGATTACTGAGATAAGGCAGAAGCTCGCGTTATCCTTACCCTTCTTTCTACGGTCGATGAAATTGTATCTTCAAATCCAGGTTTTTCAAAATGGCCCCGTAAAAAAAATAGCGGTCTAGAACTCGTCCCCTTATGCAATGGCGCGCTCTTGAGCCTCGACCAGGAGCTGAAAATATATCGCGACAAAATAGACCTCCCGATAACTACTACTAAGTATACCACTTTGTTCTGGCCCAGAGAACGTGACAGTAATGGACCAACGCATTGGCTCAATAGTTATTGCGACTGTAACGGATCTGGGGCAAAATTGATTGGGCGAAGGCTGGTCGGAAATTGCCTGCCTAGAAGGCGTTCAAGTTCCAGCTGATTTCTAGACGTGCGCTCCTGCTCGTTGTCATTGCCTTGGATCCAAGGTCTGCAACCGGGTTTCTATATGTTTTCGATGTACTGATCACGTAGTGATCCTAGATCCATACACTGCGAACCACACCACTCTGACGACGACTGCTACCCATGTAATAGCCGATCCATATTGTTCAAATACGGCTATATCTGCTATATCCTTCCCGACTGGGCTATGAATATCCGGAGTGCTCAAAAGTGCTTCACGGTACATATAACGATCTTATACATATAATTTCAATCATACCATACGAGCAAGAGCTATCTTTGCCTTGCTGGACTGGAACTTGGAAGGACAGAAGGACAGAAAGACAGAAGTTGTATTCATCGGCATGTCTCAAAATATATCTTCGGGGGAAGGCAGCTGTTTGTTTGAACCTCATACTCATAAGGACGCCGGTAAGACTTAAAGTCCCTTTAGTCCCGAGGACCACTGAGGTGGCGGCATTGATTCAAGATTGAGGACTGAGGACTGAACACGGTCGTTGATTGTTCCATTCAATGATTTGCCGTAAGACTAGCGAAAGCAGATTAGCTCGGGAATACTACAACTTACTACAATATGTCTACCCGATTCGCAACTAAATCCCCTGAAGTTACTGTGTTGCTTACTACAAATGTTTCTTCTGAAGACCTTTGGTCGGATCTTCTCAACCCCAGGATAGTAACATGTTCGGGGCCGTTTTAGAGTAGCCATATTGTGTTCGAGAGAAAGCTGCATGGCTGATGACTTACGCTACGAAAAGAGGTACTGTACATACTATCCTGAGAAATGCTACTAGGAAAACGCAGCTCGCGCGAGGCGTATGCTACTCATAGTAGCGACTTCGAAGCCCTAAATCTTTTTCGGAAATTGGAACACTTAACTAGAAGAACACCTAGCCTTCCGAAAGCTCGAGCATTGTAATCATCATGAAATGGGGGACGTCTTGAAGAAGATACGAGTGAGCCCTGGTGGAGATCGTAATGTCCAGCTTGTACTTAGTAGTGTCCAGGTAGTGCCCTTCCGCGGAGAACCTGTACATACACCAGTTGGTGGTTTGAACAATTACCCAGGACCACAACATGATTCTGATCGGAATCCTTTTTCATACTGATTCCGAAAAGAGGGCAGTTCCATTGGCGGGTAGTGCTGAACAACCAAAACTATCCTCAACCCAGCGGCATACACATATTATACAACTTTTGAATATACACATTGCGGAATGCTCTCGGCCACAGTCTGAGTGAACCCCTTTATAAGGAACACGTGTACGACACTGAGTTAGAAGTCTGTCAACCTCTCAGCTTCAGCAGCTGGATGGAATCATGTATTTCGTCAGATGTCTGAATTCATGACAGCAACTGGATGGGAGGAATTCATCCATTGAGATTTTACAAAACTTCAAGGAAATAATAAAACTGCCGTCATATGAGATATTGGTGTATCAGTCAAGTATACCTATCTGTATGAAATCCTTCAGAAATCTCCGCCAATTGTCAGGTTGGATGTAGTCAACATTGCCAATGCGATGTCAATGAGGTATGGGTACGAGTGGACGATATGCTAGTGTATGAACTTATCCACGTTCAATCACTAATAGAGCTGGGTAGGCTGTAGCATGTTTGACGGTCATCATTAAGTGAGCGCTGGAGGTCAGAAGAAGCGAGGACCCCATGATAACACGTAGTCCAGCATTCAGCACAACTTGAAGTAGTCAAGTCCGTCCGAAGCTTAGCCAAAGTGGCATTAATTGCATGGTGTTCTCAAGAATGTGAGTAAAAAAGAGGGGGATTACGCTCACCGGAAGGTAAAGTAAATACAAAGACCTTGGATGAGAGGATGCGGGGGATGACTTGCAGCTACACTTGCCTAATTCACAAATGAACACCCCAAAATTCCACGAGCGGCATGAGAGTGCCTGAAGATAACTCACCATATCATTTGAGACGGCCTCGAGGCAGAGGGGGAAAGATCCTAATTTTTCCTTTTGGTGTACACATTACGCGGAAAGTACCGTTGATTATTGTATAGAATGGGAAAAGATCTAGCGTGGCCCATGTGTCTAAATCTGCAAGGCTTATCGTATCCGGGTACGGAGATGTTGCGTTACGACCACTTGGCTTCGTGTGAAGATCGTATTGCTGTTCACCACCACACGAAATAGTAACCCGATCTGAAAGTATCGCCTCTGTAAGAGGGAAATTGATTGAGTCAGTAGTCACGCGCTTTTGCCGATCGGAGAATATATATCAAGCGCGAATTTTATCGTTTCCTTACCCTTTACCAGAACCTCCGTTGGTCACTCGCTGTTCACGGTTCACTTTTCTTTCGCTCTTTCCTTCGACTCTGCACCTCCATTCCTCTTCCCATTCGAACTACCTTGAGCAAACCGACCGGATTCTTCGTGATGAACACCAAACCCATTGTCGCATATCCCAGCCTTTCGAGCTCTCTAAACACGCTCCCAAACGCGACGAGCATGTCCAATATCCCTTTACATGCTAATATGTACACTAGCTATGCACAGGAAAGCCAGAGTCAGGCTAAAGTGAGTTGTTCCTAAAACTGTGTCTGTATATTCGACTGATATTTTTCCTTTCCTAGCTCCAAAAAGCCCTTGACAAAAAAAGTCAAATGCAACATTCGACTGCTCCTCTCTCTCCATACTCATCATCAGTATGTTCCTCCATGTGTTATGTCGTAGGCCGTCCCTGATCTCGCTTCATTCATCCAGCATACATCGTCCAGCTGCGATGCCGCCACATTAATGATGCGGAAACCGGTAAGTCTGGTGAACAGTTCAAGACGCGAATTTTCTGATGCCGTTCTTCGTAGCAAAAAAAATGAACACCTCGATTGTTCTTCCTTTCTTTTCGGGTGCTACCTCTATAACATAGACATCATCTTTTGTGGGACTTTGTAGAATAGTTCCACTACGCCATTATTTTCCTAGCCAGTCTAGTCCTTCAGATCTTGTCCTTTATTTTTCTGCCGCTGCTTTGCTCTCACTTGCTATCATTGTCTTGCACATGCATTTTTGTCTTGGGGTTTGGGTTCTAGCATTAGCATAATATCTCTGACCATATACATAGATCTTTACACGCATTCTACCATAGTACTCGTCATATCTACCCTATATCATATTTTTTCCACTGTCTCTTCTTGCTTTCCTTTGAGCAAGTGTTGTGACGAATGACGGGGGATTTGTGTCTCTGTTCGTTGCTTAACCCCTGTTGAGTTCCTGTACAAATTGCCGGCGGTGAGTATGATTGCAATGTTCGTTCTTCTCATGATCAGTCACAGGTGCGGTGGTACGTACTACTACCTCGGCCTCTCTCGGCCTCAGGCTCAGCAAGAATTAACGCAAATTCGATTCCCAACATGTCATAATATCTCTTTTACAATTGCTGAAACGTGCAACGGGAACACGCAGGGCTGAACTCAAAACGGGACGAAGGGCCCAACTTCTGGTTCGCAAAAGCCTATTAAGAATGAAGCCCGATGGCGGACAACTTCGTCATTCTTGATTGACTTTTACAAGTTTTAGGGTCTCGAGAGGTCATCCACCCTCATTTCGTGCTCTGCTGCTTCCTCACTGGTAATCACTAGTGTATCCTAGTGTATCCCGGATGGATAATTCAGAGTGCGGTCTAGTGCGGTAGGCCCTCACTGCTACGTATATGCGGTTCCTGTGTAGTGCATATAGTCCTTCGCTTGATTGTCGGACCGCTTCAGGCCTATGAATTAGCAAACACGGTCAGTGCTGAATTCCTGTATCTAGAACATCCCGGAGCCCAATTCCGCCGCCGAGGTATCAATTTCTGCAAAATATCTTTTCCTTTCGAGTCCTTTTCACTAGCTGTTTTAACGTGTCAGGCTATGAGAGCAGTTACTTGGAGGTATTTATTTGAACGGACAACACTTCTGCGAGGAACGGGTGCGTTCACACATTTAGTTATTTGTCTCGAGTTTCAGGTCCCTTGGCTCGAAGCGGACTCAGTACTCAGTCAACCCGCGGGCATACCTCTGTTGAGATGCGATGAAGCACAAAATTCCGAGTGTCATTTCACAAATCTACAGTACATATGCCTTTCTTCTGCAAACTGTCCGTGAACATTCCATGCATTCTGGCAACATACAAATGATCATCGACTCAGTAATTTCTCACCTCAACGGCTGAATTTTCCTTCTGAATGGGTTTTGCTGGTCATCCCCAGGACTGTGTAGATATTCATCAATAATTGACGACAAAATTGACATGATTGGCCCGAGGAGGTTCTCTATGAAGACTAGCACCGGTTTATGATTGGCTCTAGCAATATCTAGCCAATCACAGACAGAGTACTCCCAGGTCCTGTCCTCCCTAGACCTTCATCAATATAATACATAGGGCGCACATACATTCCGCCATTCCAAGCTTCCGATGAGGAAAACGTAAAACGGTCACTTTATTGCTTATACTAATTGCGAAATTTTTGAATTATTCGAAGCTGGAATTATTGCCAACCTGCTGCTTTGTGAGTATAACACGAGGAAAATAAAACTCGAACATTCTGAGATGTTTATTCGTGTACGCAATCGCTACAGATGTAGCTTGATGTAGCTTGATGTGCGCATGGTTCCAATGCTTCAATCATTTTTGTGAATTTTGGGGTTGTCTGTAAGGATTGTCTGCAGATGGCACGATGACCTCGTGGGGAGAAAGCGATATCGATACTGCTTTTCCGGTCCGTAAACACAGCTAATTTGACTGTACGCCCAAGGCTGGACAACACTGGACATGGGCGAGATAGGTTGCCTTTTATAGTTCCCTGTCTTCAAATTTACGACTTGACTCCCTTGACCTGAATCATTTTGAAGCGATCAAAGATTACTGGTTCACGAACGAACCTTGAGAAGAGTCGCGGTTGATGAGTTCTCTCGTTTTTAGATAGATTCCTCCCGACAGATCAATCGAGTTCAATGAACAATTGGGTTCTTCTCCCAGGATCGATTGGCCTTCTGTGTATGGTACGCTTTCACCCCATTGATAAGCTTTATTGTACTTACTTTAGCTCGTCCAGATAAAAAGACTCGGACCAAATTTGAATGACATACATAGCAATCCATCCCTGACGTACAGGATCTGTATCAACATGATTCAGCATGGTAAATTTAACTTCCCGACAGAATGACCTTCTGAGAATTGTCTGCCAGTGCCTCGACAAAGCCAAGATAAAGCAGCTCCGGAGAATGCCTAAAAAAGCTGTCTGCAGGAATGAGTTCGAATTGCAGCAAGCTTCCTTGTACCATGCGTCGTTTGTGGACTCAAGATTGGGGAGTGTAATTTAACTGATAATGACTCCTTGTTCACGGTGTGCCATTGGACCTGGATATCTTAGCCAATGAAAAGCGTAGGGCGAACGACGAACGATCGTTTACCGTTTAAAGTGCGGTTCTCGATTGAGATTCGGGATTTGGAAGTTATCCCGACAAGAGTCATCTCGAAGGCTTTGGAAATAGAGAGACCACAAGAAGGAAGGATCTGTCATCTGCTCAGGTTCTGCTGTTTACATGGTGCCTTCCCGATCTCAGCTCGGCTGAATGAGCCGAAAGCTTTATTTATGTAGGAAAGCAAGACAAGATAATGGACCTACTGACACCCACTTATGCTTCTCCGCAGCGTGAGCTATACATTACTGGAGGAAGTTCGGGACTGCTTACAGCTGCTTACATTGCTCTGCATAATCCTCTCCTTTATTTCCTCATGCTGTACTTTAGGAGGTTCTAGGTTGATTAATACGGGTTGGTTTGTGCAGTCCGTAACGTTCGGAACAGTAAATTCACGTGCACCTACGCGATCGTTCACCTGACTCCATCCTTCGACTCCTTCCAGAACTGATCATAAGAAGGCCTAGGAGTTACTGTCGCTCGTAGGGAACATCGACTCGTTTCCTCAAAACTGGGTCCTATACAAGTCCTCAGTCGCTTCCGGTCATGACTATCTAACCCCATGGTAAAGGAACGATTAGTCTATGTATCCTCTGAACCAGAGTCATAAGAGAAGGTGCAGGATTTGTTCCACCGGTTCCGCGAAGGTTGAAATAATACACACACACCCTCCTTTACAGTGTGCTCATGCTCTCGATGAATGGACCCTTACAACCGCCTGTATCTGTACTCCAACCCAAAATGCATTCTGTCGGTGTCTAGTTCCAAACCGGTATGTCTGCATGCCGTTTCGTCTCGACGCGTCTCTCTGTCCGGGAGTTGATAGGAACTTATGACTTTGCGAAATTGTCGCGTTCAATCAAACTTCCCAATAATTCAATCCGATATCATTTCCGGTGTACCGAACGGCTCTATGTTACTTGAGGTGGAAGTTGGAACGTTCAGCCAAGTCGAAAAAGCCTTTGCTAATTTGCTAACGATGTTCTACATACCGTTATTGGTACTGCTGAAGACCGAAATACAGCCACAAACCTCGATATTTCCTCACTGTTCCAGGTGTCCATATCTTTCTATAGCTTGAGACTTAATGTGTATGATCTCAGTACTCAAACTTATTTTCGACCAGATTCTGCACAAGAAACGTTTCGTAAGATAATACACCAGATTCCTTTCGCAAATTTGCAAACCGAGGAAGGCCTGAACTATGACCGTGGCTCGTACGTGATTGGCCCTCGCACGGTTATCCGCAGGCACAAAGAAAGAAAGCTGTAACCTCCTCACCCTTTAACGACAGAGCAAGCAATTGTCTGCTGTCGCCATTCGAAGTCTTTTCCGACTAAGTGTGGACGACTCTGGAGCAATGTACAATCAGCTAACTGCTTATCTGCTCACCGCTATTCGATATTTACCCTCAAGAAGCGATCCTCACCACTTTAAGTTCCGTGTTCGTTGGTGTTCAATTTTTGGACCAAGGATTCATAAACTTTCCTTCCGTTTGCTGGGAATTATATCTGGTAAGCCCGTATAACAAGCGATCAAGAATTCTCCTTCGCGGTTCGATAAATCTGAATGTACCAAAAGAGTTCAATTTCCCTGAGGCTACATCGGTATTGGAGATGTGCATGCCCAATGATACGTTGACGATGCGTTGGGTACTGGGATCAAGTGTCTATCATTTGTTTGCTAGATCAGTGTCCAATGGCGAAACATCATTCTCTCAATATAGTGACTGTCGTAAATCTGAAAGCATCTGTTTGGGGCACCTAAAGAGCTTAGAGGGGTGCAGAAATACTGGCAGCCATTACGCCCTGGCCGCAGTCAAGAGAAGATCGTATCCAATAATCGGAAGGTTTGATAGGAATTCATAGTGATATGTTCGCCGTGCATTATGTTATGCTCATGTGTTGACTATCATAAGTTGTCATTGACAGAAATTTGTTGGATTGGTGGAATTCAGGAATGAAAGGCTTTGTGTAGAACCGGCTTAATACCGAACGAGTTCAAAAGTTTCTTGTAGGCGGAAACTTCCCCTGGCCTGGCATTTCGCCGGACAGGAAACATGCGATGTGAGTTGTCGTAGAAATACATAACGTCGTGTATCATTCTGCGTCATCATCATCATCTCCACCCGAAGCCATCTGGCTAAGGAACAGGCCGTCCATTGGTCCTAAAATGAATGAGTTGAGAGATAGAAAGATTAGAGGTAAACTCACGCCCTCCATGGAAGCCGGATGCATGCTTCCCATGATATACCGATGCTAATGAAGCACTAGGACTGGGAGTAGGCGGGATAGTCGACGTCGAAGACGAGATGGAAGCATTGACGCCTCCGTCTGTGGAGCTACCTTTTGGTGGCATTGAGTATCGAATGACACGAGACGGTGAGCTCGCAGGAGATGGAGGATATTGAGAGGATCTAGATTGGGAGAGAGCAAGAGATTGACGGGGAGAGAATATCTTGGATCTTGATGTGGGAGTTGACTATGGGCATGTCAGAGAGCGGGACAAAGAACGCATAAATAAGGATGACGCACATTGGGAGACAATATCCGGAATGGCTTCTTTGCCGATTCAGGTGACACTACTCCAAGGGGATTCGACTTTTTCGCAGGGGAGAGGACAGAAGGTGCAAGGGGTTTTCTGGGGTATTTAAGCGCGTAAAATGCTTCGAGGACGTTGTAAGCAAGGATAGCAACGATTGCCAGCTCTATTAGTGAGAGATGATTTAGCATTACATGTCGGATGAGTATGAACGAATTGGAATCACGGACCTAAGACGCAGACAACTTTTCTAAAATTCCATTCATTCCCGTTGACAACCAAGAAATCGTTTTGAGTATTGCTTCCAGAAAGCATCAGGCGCATTGCTGATGTTACAGAGGGCACAGGTAGAAGCCAAGTAGAAACGAAGACGGAAATCAAGCCGAAAGCGTTCGACCGTAGCCGGACTACTGCCTCACCACGATGAGGACGAAAATAGTTCGTGAAAGATGTCACAGTCGACGGTTTGGAGTTCATGGTAGGAGTAGATGTTTCCTGAAACAAATTAGTGACGGGAGGACGCAAAGGTTGCAATTGGTGGCGGAAGACAATATGGAGATGTCCAGAAAAGGTAATCAAGGTTCAAAGACTCGTGATTCCCAGCTTTGACCTCTCCACAAATCATATACAGGCTACGAGGTTCCAATTCTATTCAAAATCCACAACCCAAATTCTTCGCTTACTTGGGACGAACGAAATGTACCCTATACACTGACCTTTCGGACAATCAGACCCCATGGACTTTCTCTGCCCAATCCAGTTAATTCGGTCTTTCCTTTCTTGTTAGGCAGCAATTCGCGCACCGCGTAGACCATGGACTGTACTCTGACTTATAACAAAGGCATAATATAACTCGAGGGTTCAACAAACCAAAGGTGAATTCAAATATCTTTTGTCGGTCCTCGACAGCGCGACTCACGATCTGGATATTAGATTTTCAGTTGTGTGTCTGATATTTAGTATCGAGATCCTTATGTTCTCTGCTGTATAATCTGCAAATTATAGACACAAAAGCTGGGGAGAGAGCTGACACTTGAATATTGATTACCTGGATCCAGCGAATGATGGACCACTACCCAGTTTGGAACCTGCGCTCATATTGGACCCAGGAATGATGGACCACTACGCAGTTTGGAACCTGCGCCCATATCGGACCTAGGCACCTATGCTGTACAGTTTTTCCCGCTCAACCTCGCAACCTCGAGGCTGGCGACTGATAACACTCAAGCTGTGGTGGGATAGAGAAAATCCTAGTCCTAGTAGGGTATCGAGATATATATTTTCCCGAGACTCGAGACACCCGCCCAATTCCTGATAAGTTCAGCCACCTGACTAATTACCGTCGGATTGTGGTTACAAGTAGAGCGTTATTGTCTGACCGTTTCCAACAGAAGAACGTGTCAATCGTCCACCGCTTATGGCGCGCGGGTCATAGCACTTGGCCACCATTGTTCCCAACTGCAACAATGCCTATCCTGGTAATTTTCATCGAGTGGCACAGCGTCAATTGACATGGAGAATTACCGTTTTGAGGAATATTCTGTCCCGTCAGCAAAAGCCTCCCTGAAAGAAGTAATTTCGCAAAACTGGGTCAGTACCAATCGTCCTGGAACCTCTGTGAGGTATAAATGTGGACAAAGGTGGGTCTTCCTGTGATATTTCTAATATCCCTTAACCTTCCTTGCGTATCGAGCTCACCTTCGGGAAAGTGATTTTTACACTTTGTTTCTTTTTTCCGACATCCCAGTCTACAAAGGAAATTTCTTCTATCTTTCAGTATGCCTGCTGTACGTGGTACAAGCGTAAGTCTATCCAGTAGGATTGCAGAGCTCACATTTTTGACCCTTACACTATAGCTCTTCCATACCAACGTCGAAGCACCCTTTATATGCGCTCAGTGTGGTACTCGTACATCTCGCAAGGCTGATCTACGACGCCACGAAAAAATTCACACTGGTGTTAGGTATGCATACTCCAAAAATGTTTAATATTTCGAGTATTGATTCCTTTATGGGTTCGCAAGACACCAGTGTCCGCACGAAGGCTGTAAATTCTCGACCCCCCAAAGATCAAATCTCAATACTCATTTGGGTTTACAGTGAGTCGATCATCGTTCCGACACCGGTCTCATGCTCAACATCGTGAAACAGCGATCCGAGCAGGAAACGTACATGCCCTGATTGCGCTTTTTGCTGCAATGACCCTTCTTCCCTCATAAGGCATCGGAAAAGTAAACACAGCTATGTGCCTCAGAAATACAGTGTGGCTGAACAGCCCTTGAAATTTCTTCCACCCGAAGGCCCGAGTCCCAACGCTCTTTCCACTACTCTCTCCCGTGATCTTCCCCCCCCTAATTTCCCTCAAGATGGCAGCGATGTGGTAGCCTATCATCCCCTTCCTCCAATACTTTATCAGACTCCTACTCGTCTTGCGCCGCGTCCTGGTGCTAAGGATGTTGTCGGTATTGCTGCACCTCCTGCCCCTTCGCTGTATCTTCCCTCGAAAGATTATGAGCAAACCCCACTCAGCACGCTACCATTTCCTTTCGCCGAGTACCCATGCGCTGCCGATTTTCCACCAGATCTATCCGCCGGGTTACCGCTTCTTGGGCCATGGCAAGGTTCTTACTCGGAAAACCCACTCTTGCCTCATTCAAAGTCTCAGTATTTCGAGTCCTTTAATACGTCGGATACCGGCAATGATATTGCTGCTGGACAAGCCTCACAGGTAGACTTTGGAGTAGGGTCGGAAATGGGGCTGCAAATGGCGAATAAATCCAGCGTAGGGATGGAAATGAACGCGAATAGGCGTCTGACTCCTGCTCCTCCTCTTGTCCCTGCTCTGTCAATGGGATCTATATATGGGCCCAGTTATAGGGCCCACCAAGCTCCTTCCAGACGCTCAAATATTTGGGAATCGGTAGGCCAAGACTATAACGAAAACCCAGGGGCTGGCCCTAGCATGAATGCATCTCAGCGATACTGCTAGATGTGTTATATTCTATCATATATATTCTATCTACAGTTTGGTAATTGGTCACTCGCCTAGATTACGCTGATGAACACCTCGGTTTCAGTTGTACTCAAGACCTTTTTCTGCCAACCCACGATTATTTTGTATCGCATCTGTGCCTTTTCTTTTCCCCTCGACGTATGTACATTCGCATTATCCTTTGTATTAATTATCCTTTGCATGAAGCATCCATTCACAAAGCATTGTAATCTTGATATCTATAATCATTGTCTCATATTCTGTTCCTTCTGTATGATATGTATGTTGTATAGACTTGTCAATTCCGCACGATTCACTGCCAAGAAGCGCTTAGTCTGCGCTTAGTCAACTCATCTTTGAGTCGAGAATTTTCAGCGAGATAACTGGATTCAGAATCATACATCCGATGCCACTCGGGCCGAAGACCGGATTCACTTGGTTATCGTAAGAATCTTTGGCGCTCATCATGAAATGCGCTGGATCACCAGGGTCGGCCAGCACACTACCAGGCGACCACAACGACTCAATCACGCCGACATCTAACAACGGTCACAAGCACCTGAATATCTCTTACTTCTCTCTTGTCTACGAACCGCGAATCTCTGTACGCAAGTACGAGCAGCGCTGAGCGGACTAACTCAGAGATCTTCGCACATCATTGACTCCCTAGAACATATCATGCCGCCGTCCATTAATCATCCAGGCCACGCAAGAAAGGTTGCCATATTTATTTTTCCCTTCTCCTTACTTCATACTAACTTTATATGCAATTGGAGGACTTTGGCCTGCAAAGGACAGGGACTCTTTTGCACAAGGGTTTCAAGACAGTGCAAGACCCGTACGCTGGAAGACAAAGAACTGGAGCTTCACTTGTTAACGCCTTACTTGCAACCGCCTTATTTCGCTGTTGGCATCTTCTTATTTTCTTTGGCGCATGGGCGACCTTGGTGTGCGTTCTCAACGCTCAAGGACATAGAGTGATCATTCAGCCTACGTTACTTACTGTGTGAGCGCTATAGCCCCAAGTCAATGTACATCCACGACGTTTTTCGAATCTATATTTCTCAGAACTGGTACAGTGTTAGGTTTTGTGATCAGTTATAGAACAACCTCTTCATTCGAAAGGTAAGGTCTTAAAAATGTTGGCAGTTAAAATGCTCAATTATTGCTAGATACAACGAGGGAAGACGGCTCTGGTCCCAAATTGTTCTGGCTAGTCGGACGTTTGCGCGAACGGTTTGGTTTCATATCCCAGGTATATCTTACAAGATCACTTTCGGTAGTAATATTCAAAGTGTAGAAGATCCACCAGCTACAGCAACTGAATCTGCAGAAGTGCTGAAAGCCAAAGCAATGATTGAAAAGAAGACCGTTATAAATCTTATTGAAGCATTCGGCGTAGCTGTCAAGCACTATCTGCGAGGAGAGGATGGAATTTATTACGAGTACGTCTTCTTGACATTTCATTTCATTTCATATCCTTACATAGTCCCGCAGAGATCTGTACTACCTTGTTAAATTCCTCCCCTCCTACGCTCTTCCAACAGGCCTTCCCTCAAATGTTGATCTTACTAACGATCATGCTCCTTCAGAAATACATTCACCTCCGGGCTCCCCCATATCTACTTCCTTTCATCGACCTTCCCTCCGCAGACCCTCGGACGCTTCACGCAATCAGACCTTCTTGACACAACGTATCAATGCAAGCTCTTTCTCTGACTCGCATCTTCCGCTCCCTGCTACGGCTCATGTATCCGCTAAGACCACCTTCAGGGAGCCTCAGCCAGCGGATCGCCCCCATAAAGCTTCAGACAAGACTTTTTCCGATGTCAAATCCACTGTGTCAGAAGAACCTGCAGAGAGGGTCATCCTACAAAGAACCGACGAAGTGTTTCTTTTCCCCGCGAAGATGCCCCCCAAATATCATTTATTTGATTTGTTCCCATTCTCGTTACTAGTGAGGGTTTTAACAAACAGGGGTAGGGAGTTGAAAGGCAAGAAAGCTGCCAAATTGAGGGCGAAAATGAGGAACAAGGGTGCCTCGCATAACCTGCCCCTAGAAATTTCATTGTATCTGGTAAACTTTTCTTTCCCACTTATCAATGTCGCGCTTCCTCTCTTACCAATTTAATTGGTTGTTCAGAGCTCGTATATCTCCGCCCTCCAAATACGGAAAACTAACGAAGTCCCCACTACTAGTGCGGTGTTTTTCCCTTCTATCAGTGTACAAGCCAGAACATGCTGATATCTCATTCAGACACAATGCTTGCTGCTCTAAATCAATTGGTGGATAGTCTCACTGGACTAGAACGGATCCTAACGACGCCTATCCCCTTCTCGTATGTTCTTTCTCTTACTGCAGTTGTCGCATTCTCGCGTCCTCGATTTCTGCGTCTTCAATCATATATTCTTTCGGTAAACTCTTTTTACTCGTTTGATTCACGGGGGGGTAAGGGTCCTTGATCAACCCACTCGTTTATGTTCGAACCTGTTCAACACGATCCTATCCAATTCTATAAGCAAGATGCAAGAGACTCGGAAATCTCCCAGTCTTTGTTCCACTCTGCTCTTGCTTCTTGCCCCGGTTCTTGATTGCGTCGTTCTCGGTGCTGTCTACATCTCTTTTCTTGAGCTAATTTCGTCTATGTTTTCCTTTCTCCTTTCGTTCCTTCCGTTCAATGATGTCGAGGTTTACGTGTGTTTTCCTTGTCTTTGTATTCAATGTCGCCATTCTATGCCATGGGGTACTGACTGATTAAAATATAGGTACTCATTCCACTTGTGGGTTGTCGTCGTCATCTACATTCTAGTTCTCGTAAGTGAAATGTTTCTAGTATACTTTTTCCAAAAGTTGTAAGCCTGATGATTTTCGTCCGTTGCTCACATTTGCTCGTCATTTACACTCCTCCGACATACGTGCTTCACATCTTACACCTCTCACAACGCCACAATCACTTCTTAATCTGTCAATCTCCCAAAATCTGGTGTTGTATCCTCATATCCTCGGTCGGCGAACATCTGAACGCCATCTCTCGGATCTTCAAACGAAACTTTTTCGACTACGTCCATAACATAATCTGCTTAACGAAGCCTCCGCAAATCTGGCCAACCTTGTCTTGGAAAACTATACCCGCTACGGTTATACTTGCGTTCATGTTCTTCGGGTTTTTGGTCGCTGGAGAGGAAATCGAAAGTATGCGTAACCTATGCTTTTTCTGGATATTTGTTTTGACCAGGCCCTACGCAAACCTTTCTTTTTCCATCGACAGACCCATTTGGTTATGACAAGAATGATCTTGTAAGTGCCTGTGCTTATGCATCGTATCTCTCTCTGTCTGTTCCTGTCTTGGTTCATTCGATGTTCCGAGCTATCGACATGTTCTTATCCGAGGACATATCTGGAAAGAAGTCGAAACACATCGCGCACTGCGTATTTGTGCAATGGAATAAAGACTATGGGTACAGTATCTCAGAATACCTCTAGATACCTCTGTTCACTCCACATTCTCCTTCAAGCTCTTCGACGGAGATGTCCCTTATCTCGATTTTCATAGTCGCATCTGATTGCTCTTTTTTTAATTGCCATCGATCCGATCTAACCGATAACTTTTCTAAAATTGTAGAACCTGGATCATTTCACTCATAACATTATTCGTAAGTCCAAACCTTTTCGAATCCCAACTTTCTAGTCTGTAGTCCATCGCTTGGTCTAGCCGTTTTGATGCACGAGGAAAAGTTTAATCGTCACACGGAAATTTCATTACTCCTTGAAATCTACACTCTCTTATTTTTAGACACTCTCTTATGTCGTTTGTTCGCTGCGGTTTTGCAGGTAACGAACTCCGCGCGATCACTTCTACTCCAGCCCCTGATCCTGCTCGTTGGGCTTTTGCACCTGAGAATGACCTTCTATTCGCATCAGATGTCCACACTGACGAACGGGTCACTCCACAAGAATGGATTGGGAGAGGATATATGCAGATGCAGCATGCCCTCAGTCTATAAATTCGTGTGGCTGATCATTTTATTCCGCGAGGGTGGTGGATTTGGCTTCGGAAATAGATACGGACGGACCATTGCATATTGTTTTCACTATCTAGCTAAATTTCGTCTCTTGGATATGTTGCTTTCTAATTCCTTGCGCATAGTACTCTCACATCACATACTACATATATGTTTATGACTATCTCTCAAGAGTCTGTACCGCCCTACGTAGCGTCGCTGTTCTTGCTAGAACCATTAGCATCGCATCTCTGCTAGAAAATCGATGTTTCGAATGTGGACAACCTCAGGCTTTTGTAAATCGACAAACTTTCTTTGAACATTTGCCCTTAGGAAAGGAAAAGTTAACAGGCACGGTCCCTTCGAGGAGTGATCAGGACTTTAGGAATTGTTGCTATGAAGCAGTTTCAGTGTGGGCCCAAAAGGTGTTGGCACCGCCAGCCTTCATCCTGTGATTTAGGCGGGTGCGTCCACCTCTGCTCAATGTTTTCAAAATTTACTACTGTAATCTTTGA
>MU795236.1:0-38235 GCA_027886305.1 Lentinula aff. lateritia | reverse complement strand
AGAATGGCTGGTTTCGTCATAACGTTCTAGGCCTTGGGCCTTTCTCGTGGCAACATGAGTACCCGCGATCTGAATCTCACTCGCCTCTTGACCGCAACACAACCACTCACTAAACAGATTGTCAGGCTTTTGGGTCTACCGCTCTCATCTAATCATGAGCAACGATTCTTGTTCAAAGTACACGATGATCCCCAGTACTTTTCTGTCAGATACTTACTCGGTTTCTTCTTCAGACTACGACGAGTCTACGACTTGTTGCCCCCAGAAGCTCAGAAAATTTTGGTAGATAAACACCTGAGTGAACTTTTGAAACTTTTACCGAAAGAGAAGGCGAAGAATGGTCAGTAAACGAAGTATATATTCATAACGGCGAAAGATTTGACGTTGTGAATTTCAGTCGTGTCTGCGGCCACTCGACTACAAACTAAATATCGCTATATTCCCAATCTTGATTTGAGAGGCAAGAAGAAAGAGATACGCTCGCTCTTGAACGACTTGCGACGCGACAGCAAACGCGCCTTTCTCAAAGAACAGTCCAATCGCGTGGAAATCTTATCGGAAATCATTGAAAGCTTGACTAGCTGGATCGCGGATATATGGAAGCTGGTGTATGAGCACAAAGTTCTCTTTTCTCTGGCGCATTCAGCCTTGCTCTATGTTTGTGAGGTGATCGTCGAACTAGGTTGTACCGGAGGGTACGTGTCTATTTCTCTCACTGTTTTACGATGAATTGACGTTGATATTTGTAGATGCAAATGCGCTATGGACTCCATACCCGTACACCTGAGTATCAAAACTAGCTCAGGAAAGCTGATAAAGCGTTTCTCACATCCAAATATACATCATATGGACCGAATGCTGCTTTGGGTTTGGAGAGAGCTTTTTGTATCAATGTTGGCGGCTGATGGTCGCCAAGCTAGGAAAAAGATATTAGAGATGCTTGTGGATATTGAAGACAGTCTCGGATGGGAGTCCTTAACGAAGATAATACATGGTGGCAAGAAAGGTGACTTGCGTTGCATGGGTTTAACCACCACAACTAATTCATTCCAGTCGATTATGATGATGATGATGAAGACGATGATTACTTTTGGGACTCAACGGGCTCAGGCGATGAATCAGAGGAAGACGATTTTGGAGACTCCTGCAATGAAGAAGACGGCGGTAGGTGTACCTGCGACCTTCATGCTCGTCATTGGCCTTCCACAATCAACAATCAACGCATTTATGTTCGCGAACTCGTAGTGGAACGTCTCTGTAACCTGTTCGAGTTAGAACCTTCCCCTGCTCTCTATCTCGCTATACTTGCTGTTAGTGATCAACCGGGCAAAACAACTGCGGAGCTTATGAAGACTGTATCTCGTATTGCAACGAATTCATCCTCTACCTTTGCCGCAGCTCTTGCTATCTGTGCTATAGAATGCAAGGCGCAGAAAATCAGCAAACTCCTCGACACGCACTCTCACCTTATCCGACCTCGAGACGTGAAGCATTACCAGGCAGCCGTCATCGTGTTGATCCAAGAAACTAAATACCGATCACGCGCTATCAAAATCATAGAGAAAGAGCTCCAAGAAACTGTTCATACCCTCCGACTCCTTGTTCAATCTTCCTTCTGTGGCTTGAAAGTTGAATCCAACAAGACAGAACTTCGACGGATCCTCAAACTTCAAATGGCCTCTCAACCTCGTATTGACCGAGTCAACAGCTGGGTCGACGCTGTGATCACACCGTCGTCGGCTCTAATTCATCCTGTGGCATTCGCAGCTGCAATGGTGATGGGCTTTCCTCCAGGGCTCGAAGACGGCGACGACAATGACGTGATGAGCTACCTGGACCTAGATCCTGATGATCCTGACTTGGAAGACTTACGGGAGGAGTTCAGGCCACAGTTGAGGGACCGATTCGACAGCTGGGTAAATATTGCTTTAGGAATCACAGGAGGTCAAACTTTGTTGTCCAAACTGTATATTAAGATGGCGGAGGAAATGCCATTCATCTCCACCGCGGATGTATCTCAAGAGATGCTTAATCGGTATGTCCTTTCAATTCTATCTGGCGGCCTTATTATCATCCTCCTTCGACTTCTTTTCGCCCTGATATTCTGTCTTATAACTGATTGATGTTAGCCTTGCTGAGCGTCCCACGAAAGAATATGTTCTGGATGCACTTGAGGGATTGAGCGAGTTCGCTCAAATGCAGCGCAAGAAGAAGGCTGTACGACAATCTAGAAAACGAGAGGGGGTTGCATCGAAAAATACTTCGAGCTCCAACTCGCCTGCACCACAGCTGGCTTCTTCCTCCAGTTCTACTCCTAGCTCGATCCCTTCGTTCTCGGTCTCGTTCTTACCGCCACCGAACTTTCCTCCTGCTGGTACATATGGCGGATTGGATGACGTCGATTGAAACTACCTGCTCTGAAGTAAGTGCAACGGACAATTGCCCCCATTCATTACACGCTTGCATGACCATTACCAACCGTTAACGGTTTATTTACCTACTACATACGCCGTCCACTTTGTTTTTTCCCTGCATATACCTAACATCAGTATTCTGTACCAAAATCACAGTCCAATTCCTCCTAATGTTTTTGCGTTCTCAAGTTTCGTACTTATGCTATCTGTTCTCCTAGTCACAGTTATACGTCCATAAATTACTGACCCGATGTACACACTCCCCAACCCTTCCTACCTAGTGTCTGGACCTGGTCTGGACCCCCCATCTGGTTCAAAGTCATTCCAAAAACCAAGCGACGATCCATGCCCCATATTCGATCAGCAACTGTCCGACTTTCATTGCTTCAGACTTGTCATAAACATTTGACACTATGTAGAGTCGGGCCCGGGTCCGGCTCGGGCGTTCGTTAGTCTCATTCTAAGCGCCACCGAAGCTGGTCATTTATCAAGGAGCGACAATTACTGTCGGCGGCTGGGCCAAAAGAAGTGCGGAGAAGTACTACGCTTTGTTTAATATTCGCTATCCACTCTTTATCCAAGTCAATTTACCCTTTCTCGCTGAAGTCTCCGTAGCGATGACCGAACCGGATCATCGAAAGGGGCATCATGATATTTCCATATGATCTTTTTCGCCTGAAATTTATCGCTTCGAACAGATTGTTGACTGACACCACTACCACCAACACATTACTATCCATCCATCTATATACAACCTATTCTAACCTTCATTTCGCAAATCTATGCTCGTTACTACTAGTCTATCCTACGCTTTCTCTTTGGCTTTCGTTTCTAAATATTTCCAGACAACCTCCGCAAACTCCTCGGACTCGCCATTCAACCCTAGAGACTACGCCAAACGCACAACAAACTGCAAAGCAGTGAAGCGGAATGCTAACAATAAGCTGGTCGATATCACCTTGAGCGAGTTCCCCAACATTTGATCACTGGTCTCCGCTAATGATCATAATAGGCTACGTTGACATCAACCCATCCGCCAACACGACTCTGGTTATGCTGCATGGCTGGCCAAGTTTATGGAGCACCTGGTCCAACCAAATACAAGAGTTCGAAGTAAGCATGGGTCGGTGTTTGTCAGGTTATGAATTGAAACTCGCATAGCACGACTACCATCTGATCATCCCGGACTTGCGTGGCTTTGGGCCTTCAACGCACCCTGATGATGTTAAGGGATCAGGAACGTTGTACGACCTCGTTGGAGACTTGCAATGTATTATTGAGGATGCCAAAGTGGAATCCGTTGTTTGTGTTGGGTTCGTTTAACTCTCTTCTCTTCGTTCTCGCTCAATCGGCTGACGCATGATCTTCCTTACAGACACGACTGGGGCACAGCGATCTGCTATGAAGCAGCGCGATCTCGTCCGGACATCATCAAGGGTGTAATAGGCGCTGTCGTTCCCGTACGTGTCTTCCTCTTCGGCACTTAAGATCTACAGTCTTGCTAAAAGTCTAGAACTTTCCCTTCTCTTGTGCTCAGTATATACCCTCCGCAGGCGCATATGTCCCTATTAAACACCTAATAACCGCGATACCCAAACTCACGTATCAACTTTTCTTTGACGGAAAGACAGCGGAAGCTGTCGAAGAGCTCAACAAGGATATGCGCCGCACAGTGCGCGCGACACTTCGAACAAAGGACAGTCCCCCTCCAGATGACTATTTGACAAGCCCCCACTCGTTTCTGGACGCCTGGGGTCATGTAGAGGAGGTATGTTTCTACCTACTATATTCTTACTCAGTACTGTACACGGCGAAGTTCATTCTTATTCTAGATTCCGCCAGTTCCTTTCTTTACTTCTGAGGAGGAGGATTACTTCGTCGAGCAGTATCAATTACAGGGGTTCAAAAATAGTACGCTTCCCGCCCTGGTTTCATGTCTTCTAATCTTATACATTCCTCAGCTCTTCAATTTTACACGGATGAAGTGAGTGTCTGGACGTCAACGTCAAATCCAATTTACAATGGTCACTTCTCTTAACGGATTGATTAGAACCGACACGCTTCATGGAAATTTGCTCATGAACAAGGGAATCACACCATCCCTCAGCCCGTTTTGGCTATTTTACCTACTGACGTTCGTCCCCGTTTACTATCATCTGACTCTTCAACTGACACCCTCGGGAACATTTTGACGCGTAGGATCCAGTAGCGGATTGGGTTATAGCCAGTCGACTGCTCCATTCCGAAGATTTCTTGCCGAATTTGACCACAGAGGTGGGTGGATTGGCTTTCTGTCTGCCCCGCGTTTCTAACGCGACCCTTCCGTCAAACCAGCTACTCTCCGGTGCTCACTGGGTACACCTGGAAAACCCTCGACGATTTAACACGGCGATGCGGACATGGCTCAAAAAGTATTTCCCTAGTCAAGGGTCAGGTTTAGAGACCCTTGTTGTAGATGATACTTATGCCGGTCACGTCGAGGGTGAGCTTTGAACAGTAGACGAAACATGCAAGGGAACTGTAATATTTCATTGTGAATACAAGGACTGTATGTAGGTTAAACTACTTGAGGATTGAAATGATTCTAGTAGACATGCAAATTATGAGCTCCGTGCTGATGATTCCCATATTGAGTAGATTAAGTACCAGGATGTTGCAACTCGCGATACTGCTGTAATAGATGAGATTCTCCAAGAGCTGGCAGTCCGTTTTGATTGTTCACTCGCAGTACCTACGTTCGCCGAAATCACCCAGACCAGGAATGATATAGGCCTTCTCGTTCAAACCCTGATCAATCCATCCTGTGATGACCTTGAGACGAGGGAATTTTCCAGAGAATGTTTTGAGCCCTTCAGGAGAAGAGATCTATTTTTGAATTGAGTTGTGTGCCAGGTATGTCTGAAGAGGTACGACGTACAAGGTTGATGAAGATGATACGGTCCTCTGGAACACCATTTTCCATCAGTACGTCGACTGCTTTAATGGCTGAACCACCAGTTGCTACCTCCAAAATCAGACATATAGAAAATGAGTGAAGTCCCGTAACATACCTAACATGGGATCGAGAAGCAACACGTAGCGCTTAGCGATGTCTTGAGGAAATTTTGAGTAGAAGAGCTTTGGCTGCATTGTCTCCTCGTCCTGGATGAAGGAAGAAGATGCGTGGGCTACAGCACATGAATAATAAATGGACATATCAGCATACCCTTTGAATTAGGATCTTTCCGATACGAACACTACGACAGACTTCGCGTAAACCCGCTTCCATGGCCTGGCGAGAAACACGCGTGTCGGTTAAAATTTGGAAGATGTTAACTCCTTGAAGGGAAGAAATTTTACCTCTCCAGCTCGTAGGATCGACACTCCACATATCTTTCCCTCGAAGCCAACGCCATCGTATGTAGACCCCTAAATAAGACTTGGTTAACCCTCTATTACTATTTGACGCACCGCCGAATTACGCCCAGCGCGGGATAATTTCCCTCCCCAGTGTGTGTAAACATGGAAGGAGCGAACTTACAGTTGGCGTGATTACGCTTTTCTGCACCACGGGGAGATGATTCAAACCTTCCTCGACCAACAATCGGATGATGCGGTCTGAGTAGAACAAAAAGTCTCCACGAGAGGTATCTTTATCTCGAATGATTGTATAAAGAGCTTCAAGTTGAGCAGTCTGTGGTAGAGTGAAGACTGAAGAAGGTAAACCATTAGTAGATGCGCCGTTGGGTGAAAGGGCGTTGAGTTGAAGAGAAGGCTGGGGCGGAGGCACAGGTGCATCTCCAGTTGAAGACATTGTGTGATTTTTTGGCTGTGTTCGTAACAGCAGGAGAGAACGAGGTGATGGTAGGAAGACAAGCCAGAACCGTTATGAACCAACGATCAAGATAAAGTACGGAGCGGAACCGGAACGGCCCGGTTCCGCAATTGCCAACAAGTCTCGGAAGCCCCCTCAATCTTTTCCTATCTTTGCTCCAACTCTGCACATTCAAGCCTGGATCCATGGCTAATTCTTACGAGGAGGTAGCCATATACCAATTACCCCACGAGATTTTCCATTGTATCTTCGGTTTCCTAGTTTCCGAGGACCGTCATCAACTCGAAGTAAAGATATCCAGAAGACCCATTGTTGCCTTTACAATTTCGCAGGTCTCCCAGAGATGGAGGGATATAGCTCTTGAGCTCCCTTTCATTTGGACAAATATCCGGATATTTCATTTCCGTGATTCTCAGCGGAATATGGTCAAAGAACTCATTGCTCGTACCAAGGGCCTTCCCTTGAGCATCACATTGGAATATAACCAGCCATTGACTGCATCACAGAAAAAGAATTGCTGGGATATCTTACTAGAAATTATGTCGTGTGCTCTCCGCTGGGAAGCCTTGCGTATCGCGGTGAACGAGGACCTCTTTACCCAGATATGTGGAAATTTCGGTGGCCGGCAGGCACCGATACTACAACGATTGGAGTTGATCATACTCGGTTTTCATGAACTCCATGGTCAACATCGCCAACTTCTTGTATCACCTTTATACCTTGAACTCAGTCAGACCCACAAACTTAGGCATTTAGCCCTGCTCGGAGTTCGGTTACGGATGCCGTCTCCGACTTATATGGAGCAGTTGGAAGTTCTTAGTTTGGATTATGCTCCAGGAATGGACATGCTGGACAGACCAGGCCTAGATCTTGAGGCGCCCCCCCTTCCGACACGCCTTCGTGCTCTCCATCTTACTGGGATAGTACCACGCAATCTACCGACGCGTTCTTATCTATCAGAGTATACCGCTCTCTTGACAGTCCTTTCGTTGTCGAACATATCTGGTTATAATTCAGCTGACGTGGTTCGTCTCTTCCAGCATCTTCCTACAACAACTCTTCAAGAGCTCTCCATCTCGAATGTGGATGCTGCATTTTGGGATGGTTTATTAGACTCCATGACGGGCGCGGATCCACGTTATCCTGCTGTGAAGAGATTGTCTTTGCAGAATGTCGAAGCAGGATATGTGCAAGAAACGGAACTCCTTCCAACACATTTCATTTCGGCATTTCCAATGCTCGAGGTGCTTGAACTATGTAATGTTCAGCACATCACAAATGCCCTCAAATGGCATAAGATCTTCCCTAGTATGCATACTCTCAGAGTGCGGGGTGTGCTCTATAAAGTTCTTTGTGACGTGGTTGATTTTCGTATCGAGCATGATCTTCCATTGACTACACTCGAGGTTGATACACCATCATTTCTAGATTTGTCGTCCTTGGCGTGGCTTCAACGAAAAGTGCCAATATTCAAAAGAAACTCAAAAGAAAATGCATACTGAATGAAATTCTTGTTTGTACAACGTATGTATAACAACGGTAAATGTAGAAATATGTCCACATAACTTATAAGGCATAGACATGGGTTTTTTTGTTTACACATGATTCGTGGGTCAAAAGAGATAAGCAAACATACGTGCATAAATACATAAAACCTATGAGCGTGTAGACTCGGCGACAGGATGTCCATCTCCAAGCACCTGTTTTAGCAAAAACTCGACTCGTTCACGGTCCTCACTCATCCTCCGCATTTCTTCAACCCACCTAGCCTCCCGTTGTTCGTACATGTTTCTCATAACATTCAAACTTCCAAGCGCAGCGTCCAATACCCGCTTCATATCCTCCTTATTCGATTCTGAACTCCCATCAGATCCATCGCCACTTCCGCTCGACGCATTGAGAAATCGGTCCACCAAAGAGGCCTTATGCGAGCGCGACGTTCTCCGTTGAGCAGCGATTTGCCGAAATCCGGCACGTACACCCTTCAGAGCCTGTGAATGTCCAATAGCAGGCAGCCGCCGGATCGAACGAGAGGTGACGAGATGGAGCTTCGTTGAGTGGGATGGAGCAGCCAACAGAACCATGGTGGCGTCGGTTTGCCGATCTAGAGCTTGGAACTGCCAACAAACAGGGTCAGAATTGCCTAAATTGAAACCACTTCGAAAGAAAGTGCCCTTTTGAACTGGATTTAACAAAATTTTCACTCACAGCTTGCAACAAAGCATCCCACTTGGTCTCCCAACGACGTCGACGTTTCTCGACATTATTCACGTATGTAGGATGATATTCTAATTCCAACAAATCCTCTTCATCCTCTTCCTCATCTTCGTCAACCCACTCAGCCGACGAAGTATCATCCACAATAGGAATCGGAATCGGAATCGGGATCGGAATCGGAATCGTCGAAGTAGTTCCGTTTACCCAGTTACCTTCCTCGGAAACGGCGAATCGTGTGTCCTCTCCTGCGGTCTCTTCTCCAGAGGTTGAAGGTTCAGGACTGGTCTCTCGCGGCTGTGTACTATCCACGCGCGGAGGGGGTTTTCGATTGGCTTTTGGAGCAGGACGATACACACGTAAATTTGACGAATCGGATTTCCTTCGTAAACTGACCATTGGGGGATGAGGAGGGAGCGGGATGGGCTCGTGGCTTGGACTCGACTGTCTTGTCACGGTATCCGGAATTTGCCCTCCCATGAGACGTTGAGTGTGCCAGTACGCCCACGGATTGTATGTGGGCGGGTAGGGCGTCGAAGAGGGCGAAAGAGTTGAGTCTGTTATATTTCCAGAATGATTCTGAGCGTACATCTGGAATTGCTTGACGAATTGCTCCTGGATCACAGCAGGGTTTAAACCAAGATTGGAGTTCGTTTGCGAGTGTCCAGAGTAGCTCATATTCCTACGAACATGTGTGAAAGGATATGGATAAGGTGAACCGGCAGGAGCAACTGGACTGAAGGGAGGATACGAATCCTTTGTGTTTTCGTATCGTCCGGACAGCATTGGAGACGGTGAAGGAGGGGACGTCTGGCTATGGGGTGTTGGTGGAATGGGAGCATCTGGTCGAGGCGAACGTAGGTACGCCTGAATATATGCAGATGTTGGGTCATCTATGAGGCCCTGAAGATCATCAGGATGCATATGTTGAGCATAATAATGAGCATAAGACTCTTGGATGGGATCAGGCCTGGGTATCGGTTTGGGAGCTTCTGCATACTGAGGCGGCATCTCGGAGGTGCGAGCCTGCTCCACTTGCTCGAATAACGAGGTATCCAGTCCTCGTAAACCGAGTTGATCAGTGGATCCATTTCGACCGCGACCTCTATGCGAGGCAGGAACAGCTCCCCTAGGTTGAGTTTGTTGAGCAGGCCGAAATCGATGTTGCTCTGTGTTTTCTACAGTAGGAATACCCGCCGATGGAGAACGAGGAGTGCCACTGCCATCGTTTGAACTCTCCTGTTTATCACTTTTTTCATAGAGAGTATCTTCATCTTCTGGTCGAATGGCAGCACGGCTACTCCGGCCATCCTGGATATAAGATCCTTCGGGATTGAGATCCGATGAAGGCGTAGGAGACCCAAGTTCTGGTTCGCGTTGCTGGTGTATCTGGTGCATATAGCGAGAATGCTCTCGACCATTCACCTCCGCTTTGGTAGCTACTGGGACTTCTTCCTCAGGTTCTTCCTGTAAAGGTAAGGACTTGTCTGGTGTTCGTGCACTAATCGCTTGCAGTGGAGGCGTCTGCGTAGCCAATGTAAGATTTGGTCGGCTATCATGTGCAGATCTGCGAGCAACAGAAGCGGGTTCGTGATGGTATTGATTGTATTGCTCCCCGGGTGACCCAAGAGGAGTGATGTACGGCGGCGATTTCCGTCGTTCGGGAGTTTGTGATTGGTTAGGGGAAAACGAGGGACGATCGCGTGCCTTTGGGCTCTCCCGACTTTCTCGAACGGAGGGACGTCGACCAAGTTGACCATCTCCTGTTTTTGGGCTCGACTTTTCTGCAGCCCGAACTCGTTCTACACCAGGATCCCTCGGAGGACTATCAATTTTCACATTTGTGGCGTTGTACCCAGATCCAACTGGATAAGAGGGATATATGAGGGCGGCAGCAGCCAATCCTTGTGCCTGTTGCAGATCCGCCCGCTCAATCTCTGCCATCAGCTCATCAGTCATTTGCCAGTTCTGTTCAAGATCGTGCAAGTTGGACAGAAACTGAGGAGGTGGCACACGATTCATGGGACGGGGATAGTGCGTGACGTTATTCAGCTGATGAATCGGAGGGGAAGCACCGGGACTCATCCGGGGCTCACTGCTGAGTTCCTGAAGGCTTGGTGGATTAGGATGAGGGGGCGTAGGCAGCAGTCGCTGCACTTGAGAGCCCTGCATCGGTGGAGATCGACGAGAGGAATTGGAAGATGTTGGGCTGGATTGTTGTCCAGGATAAGACTGTTGACTAACAGCAAAGATTTGTGCGGCGGTTGGTACTAGGGGAAGTGATTGGGCCTTCAAAGTACGCTGTCTGTCTCGAAACGGGGAGGGGGAATTTTCTCGTCCAGGAATATTGTGTAATGAACCTAAAAGACAAAAAACAAAAACGAAATTAGCGAGACACTTCCCTCAAGGCTCAAAGGAATCTATGGAAGATAACCGTGGGTTCAAGCGGCATGCGCAAGTGTATTGACTTGACCTGTTTCCCAACAGATGTTCCATGGATCATTGTGTGGAAAACTTACCAGGTGTAACAGGATGCTTGCGCTGGCGCTGTGGAGAATGACTAGACATCTTGTAAGAACGTTCTCGACCCGTAGATACGAGATGGGGACTAAAGAGTTACGAATGTTGCGGAAAAGGAGGATAATGAACCTTTAGCTTGATAGAGACTGCGCGCGCGATTCCAACGTGTTATATGTTCTGTTAGACGCCTTCAGGCAACGAGGTCGGCAACCAGGTTTGGAAGTTCTGCCTCGAGGCTGAAAAGACACAAGAACAAATTCCGGTCCGATAAGTGCTTTTCATTTGATGAAAAGAATATTGAGCGCATTATGGAGGACAGAATTGACACAAACTGAGAATGATGGCGCTGTGATTGTGGCGTTGTAATGTGTGAATAATGGTTTCCATTGGGTGGCACAACAGCTGAGAGATTATCCCAAGTTCAGTGAAGATTGAAGTAAAAGTGAAGGAGCAAAGAAATCACGTGAGACTAAACTCAAATGGAGATAATCTTCGAGAAATGGTATCCATGAAGCAAGGTCGAGGCAATAAGCATCGTACAGAATATGATCTCAAATTTGGAGAATGGATGCATGGGGCAAAGAAGACCGGTACCAGAAAAAAATATCGTTACCAATCGATGAGTAGTACAATCTAACCTAATCTAACGCATGATAATAATATACATGGTATTGGTGAACAGAGACATCTATTTACATTCGTCGAACTACTCATGCTAAGTTTGAGTCCTTCATCCTCACCCACAGTGCCTCCTGTTGTCATGCATTCATTAGAGTTCACTACCAATCCACTCCTAGAAGTTGATCACTGACCTTGACGTTCATCGTTAGATGTGTTTCATGCAAAACCTTGTCAAGCCCCTTGGTCGTTCCCGGCGCAGGTTTCCAACTGGCAGGAGGCTTAGATGATTCAGGTTGTACGTCCCAGGCGATCTGGAAATCGGTGAAGGCTTGCAGGAACTTGATCAGAAAGTATGATGTTTCGTTGTACGCAAACTGAAAAATCACATCAGCCGTTGTAATTTACAAGATCGACAGCTAAGCTCACCTGTTGACCGAGGCAAATGCGTGGGCCTGCATTGAACGGGAGGAATATGAAAGGATTGGGCGTCAAGTACTTGTGCAATCGTTCATCGAGAAACCGATCGGGGTCGAATTCTAGCACTGATAGACAGGCGTACTTTAGAACACATCATAGGCACTGGCATGACTTTTGATGCACAAACCATCTGGGCCCCAAAGGTCAGCTCGACGATGCATCAGAAAGACACTGTACAAGCACCTTGAGTTGTACACGGAAATCAGATAAAATTGTGGCGAGACACGATGAAATTTTACTTCACGCCAGCGGGAATGTAATACGCCGGTTGGGTTTCTGTCTGTGGAAGAACAACGGGGCTTCTAGTCGTTCTGCAACGGTCAACGTTACTATTCATCGAAGAAGAATAAATTTTGCAGCCAGCTACCTTCCGTCGAATGGAACTGCTGGGTACAGCCGAAGTGTTTCTACGAATTGATGACATGAGTAGATTCTTCGGATGGAAAAGACTTACGTACCATTAATGAAAGCACGTAGGAACTTCATCTCAGAAATGATTTTGTATGTAGGGCGAGCATTAGGCCCCACTTTTTCTAAGACTTCGAGTTTGAGTCTTTCCGTGATGTCAGGTCGTTCGGTTAAGACGTAGATACAAAAGGTCAAGAGAGAAGCAGTCTATATGTGCGTCTATTGTTTAGTTCAAGATATTCGGATTACCGGCAAAAAAATCAGACCGTATCACGTCCAGCGACGAGTATATTTACGAGTTCATCCTTGATGACTTGATTGTCTGGATCGGACGTTATCATCGTCAGCATTCGTTTCGACAAAGGGAACTCCATTCGGACCTGCAGTATGCTTGATCAGATGGTCCAAGAACGTCTCTTCCTCGCTATCATCATCGCTAGGCTTCTCCGCCGCAAGATTTTGTTTCCTCTCTTCGAGGATCGGATTCACAAATTCATCGACCTGTTGCCGGTACGGTGACACTTTGTCTGACCAAATCTCCTTCAAAGGCCACAGCATTCCAAATCTAGCTCGAAACGCTGTGTGGATTTGACCTTGCATGAAAGCACGGACAAAGACATTGGAAGGATGGTTCAATATGGAGGGATCGTTCGCTAACGGTGAACTCTTGGGGTAAGGCAAGTTGGCTCCGAGTGACTCGACATCCTTCCCGAATAAGAATTCAGTTGCGGAGTCGAGCGTGAAACGAGCCACCACGTCCTTTATGAAGGACAGCGTCAGATGCATCGATATTTACGCAGTGGAGTTGTGTCTTTGCAAACCTGGAAGTCAATAGGGAAACCTTGGGCTAGACGAGCCTTAATGGTAGAGATGGTGTTCTCTGTGTGCCGTTCAAAGTTATCGAAGTCGCTGATTCTGTTCCTACTGAAGAAAGGACGAGTCATGTTTCGATGAGTCCTGTGCAAGAAACATGAGGCTAGCGAACGACAAGTACTGAATGGGTGACGCTTACTTCCATCTTTCTCCTGTTAGATTTATCAGTTGTGGTAGCGTCGGGGATTGAGAGGAGATCATTACCGTCAGAATTGAATACACCTAATCCTAACAGAGAGTGAAGTTGATCAAAAGTAACAGGGCCTAGTTCGATGAGAATGAATTCTTCCTTTATCAGGAGGTTAAGAATCTCCACCTTTCTCGAAGTTCTCGAATTGGGTAGCTAGAAATGCCTATACATGGCGTCGTCAACCAAAGAAACTGATACTGTGCCTGAAGATCGCGTTACCTTGATGTGCTCAGGCTCCACCGTCATGAGCTGAGAAATTCAGTCTGTGAGTAACCTAATATATCAAAATGAGGGATCGTACACGGGTTTCCCCGTATATCTTCAATCTGAAGGTGTATCCGTACTGGTTGATCCATTCGAAGTAACAATCACCTGAAAGGTGCAATAGTGAGTTCAACATTCACATGATCCTCAAGGTTGCTGACATACCCGTGTATCCGTGACTAAAACTTTGAATGATTGCAGACCGTAGCTCGTAACTGCTTCCTTGAACCGCTGGAGGTTGTATGGCACCCAGTACAGCCGCTCTGCGGTTGTCTAAAACTTCCGCACACTGTGTCTGAACTAAAAAGAGCACTGGGTGGGCGAAGATCGCGCAGATGAGACAGATCCACGTAGAGTAAGCGGAAAATGCAGGTTGCTGTCCGCTAAGGACAGTTAGAGCCCCAAATATTGCAATCGAGGACAAGATTCGGGGAAGAACGAGGCGAAAGAGGAAGCTCAATCCTGGAGGGATTGTCATTGATGAGTTGGTTATTCTTCGCTTAAAAAACGACGTAGGACTTTTACAAGCGTTGTTTAACTTTATATATTCTTACTGTATGTAGGTGGGAAGAACGCGGATTTTGACCGGTCGTGATTTTATCCCGATTACCGGAAAGAAGCACAAGTATGTGGACTCATAGTTTAATTTCTCGTTCCTGCATCTTGACCCATAAGCCATCCTCAATGATGAGCTTGTCAGCAAAAAATCTCAGCGAAAAACAGAAAAGAAACAAACCTTCACCACCATTGTCAAATGCGAGGAGAGCTTTACCTTCTCTCTACCTTTTGTTGTTCCAGGAAGGGGTTCCCACTCTGCAGGAGGTCTTGAAGACTCTGGTTGAGCAGCCCAATCCACCTGAAAGCCAGTGAAGGACTGCAGAAATCTGATGAGAAAGTACGATGCTTCGTTATAGGCAAACTAAGCCCGAGACAGTTAGCAATCATGGAACCAGCCTGGTGTATAGTCAATGACACTGACCTGTTGACCGATACATATTCTCGGCCCAGCATTGAATGCAGCGAATATAAAAGGATTTGGAATCAGATATCGTTGTGCTCTATCATCAATGAAACGGTCGGGATCGAATTCCAGCGCTAAACAAGGTTAGCCTTCGAGGATTGACGCTTGTAAAAGTATGCGCTCACAATCAGGACCCCACAAGTCCGCTCGGCGATGCATCAGGAATACACTGTAAACGCATCTGGGTCGCAGGACGACGAAAATCAAGGCGAATTCACAAGGAAAGTAAGATGAAGGTTTACTTGACACCTGCGGGTATGTATAAAGGCGGTTGACCGTTTTTCGCAGGAAGAACGATGGATGTTTTGGAATATCTGCGATAGGAAAATCAGTTTCAGAATCGGTCTAATTCTTGAGTTTTAACGAAGCCAACCTGGAATTGAAGGGTACTGCGGGGTAAAGGCGAAGAGTTTCTGGATTGAACTTCATAAGTATATGAGACTTTCAAGCGCTGAATGTCAAACCATTTAGGAACGCTCGAAGATATTTCATATCCGCGATATTCTTGTATGTGGGGCGGGCATTAGACCCAACGAACTCTAGAATCTCCTTCCTCAACCTTTCTGTAAGTTCTGGTCTTTCAGTCAAGACATATATCGCAAATGTCAACAAAGAAGCAGTCTGTACGTTGTTCAGCAAGGAAGAACTTGTAGCTTGTATATGTCGGGTCTTACAGTGTCCCTTCCGGCAACCAATATATTAACAAGTTCGTCCCTGATAATCTGATCGTCTAGGAAGAATCGGTCTGATTGTACAAGTTCCATGGACAATGCAACTTACCGTCTGTAGAGCGAATTAGATGATCCAGGAACGTTTCGCTTTCCCCGTCCTCGTCGCTCTCTTTACTTCGACTTGTCGTACCCCTTGCTAATTGCTCATTTCTCCTCTCTTGGAGAATTGGATTTGTAAAATTATCCACCTGTGCCCGCTGAGCCTTGACGTTGTCTGACCAAAATTCGGCCATAGGCCACATATCTCCCCGCCTTCCTCGTAGGGCAGCTTGGTCCTGTCCTTGGGTAAATGCACGAACAAAAATGTTGGACGGGTGGGTGAAGGACGATGAGTCTTCTTCGATGGTAGGCGCGCCTTTTGGATATGGAAGTCCAGCACCAAGGGATCCGACATCTTTTCCGAAGAGAAATTCAGTTGCAGAGTCGAGAGTAAAGCGTCCAATGGCATCCTGAAGTGCGGTCAAGCTTCTGAAATACTATATGATAGTTAAACTTGAGTTTACCTGAAACTCAATAGGATATCCTTGTGCCAGACGTTGCTTCATAGCAGATATAGCGTCGTCCGCATGACGTTCAAATATATCGAAATCACTGATTCTGGTCTTGCTGAAGAAAGGGCGAGTCATATTTCTGTGAAATCTAGTTCCAACATCGAGCAACATCATCAGTACTGAGCAACTAAAGTCAGTCGACGAACCTACTTCCACATGTCACCTGTTAGTAGTTCTCAGTCAACGGTGTCGTTCTTCGAGATCATGCGAAATTATTTACCATCCGAATTGAATACTCCTGAACCGAGAAGAGATTTCAGCTGTTGATAATTAACAAGACCTACAACCACTTTCGTGAATCTGATATCAAATGACCTGAACAACGAACAAACCTTTTTCAAAATTATTGAATTGAGTAGCAAGAATCGCCTACACAGGGAAAGTCGGAGTGGTCAGCGTACAAAAACGCAAGGAGTTGATCAAAGCGAAATTCATACTTTAATGTGTTCAGGCTCTAAGGTCATAACCTGGGCCGGATATGGGTAAGCTAATTTCATAGACCACTAGAATGATCAGCCTACCCGAGTTTCAGTGTAGGCTTGATACCTGTAAGTGTTGCCATATTTTTGGGCCCATTCAAGATACGCCTCTCCTTCAAACCGTATAGGGTCAATGGTCGAGATGGACGGGTAAGTGATAGACGAGGGAGGAGGCTTACCGATATATCCATTACCAAAACTTCTCATGACAGAAGCTAGCACTTCCGAGCTACTTTCTTCGACCAATGGTGGCAAGACTGCACCTTTTGCAGCCGCTCTGCGCGTGTTTAGGATATTTATACACGGTCTTGCAAGAAATAGCATCCAAAGGGGTCGTGCAAGGAATGCACCGACGTAAAGCAGCCATCTGGTGGATGTTGAGAATGCATGACCCTGAATTTCGATTGCAGTTTTGATTGCATAAACGCAGAACATAAACAAGATTTGTGGCAAGACTAGACGAAAGATCAGTGCTGGGCCAGGAGGTATCATGGTGGCAGCGGATGAGGCACTAGTGTAGCGAGAAGCTGAAAAATAAAGTGCTACAAATATGGCAGCGGAACACGAGGCGGGTCAAAGATCAGTATTCGCGCCTTCTTATATGTGAAAAAAGCCTGGCTAAAACCGTCAGGAACCCTCACCAGAGGTCGTCTGAAACGCATGTCCGATGTATAGAAATCTTGTGTCCTGAAAACTCCAGCTTCTCCGAGAGTACGACAACCGAGTGCCCGAGAACGAATGCTCGAATATTCGAGTTCTGGCAGCTGATATTTGTTGGATGGAATCCCGCAACCGGTCACAGGCTACGGAGCGACGGATTGAAAAGATAAACGGGGATCTGACGCAGCCACTGTGGCCTCAGTGAGGATTGAGTCTGTGTTACACCCATTAAATTACTTTCATGCTCATGAATCTGTCGATGGAGTAATACCGTCCCAGCAGAGTACCGGAGGTGAAATTTCCGAGTGACTGATTTCGTAAGACTATAGAAAACATTTCACGATATAGCTTGATTCGGGCTGAAAATCACCGGAGCCTTAGTACAATCCAGTACATGGAGAAAAAGATTTTCGAGTCTTATCATCATTACGTGGTGCCATGATAAATGATCAGGCCACGTAAAAATCGAAGCTTTCAAACATCTTCGACAGCGCAAGCCTCGCCCATCTTCAGCCACAATCCCTCCTGAAGATTGATCGCTTACTATCAGAACTAGAATCCTCAGAAGAAGTTGACTGACTCACCGCGACATACATTGTCAGATGTGTCTTGAGTTTCACCTTTTCAGTTGCCTTGATCCCTCCTTCCTTCTTCCAGCTGGCAGGAGGGCGAGAATCTGGAGGTTGGCTTGTTTCTGAAAGCTCAATATCCGAAAAGTTTTGCAAAAGTCGGACAAGGAAGAATGAGGTTTCGTTGTATGCAAACTAGATAGTATTTACGATTCTGAGAGACCTGCAGGAGGTGAAAAGTAAAAGTGCACACTCGCCTGTTGTCCCAAACAGATACGTGGTCCGGCATTGAATGGGAGAAAGATAAAGGGATTTGGAGTGAGGTAATTGTGGACCCTCTCATCCAGGAAGCGGTCTGGATCAAATTTAAGAGCTGCACAGGCGTCGTGTATATGAATATGATGCGGTGAGAATCAATCTCGGGAGGACGTCTGAGGTGCGCACCATCTGGACCCCACAAGTCGGTGCGACGTTGCATGACGAACACACTATATATACACCTGTGGTCCGGTGCCTGGTATGAGCAAAGCACGATGTTATTCAACGGTTACATACCTAGTCCAAGCGGGGATGAAAAATGGCTTGTCACCTGGGTTGATAGGTGGCAACGTTGTGTGTTTATTCGATTGCCTGATGGATTATACATAAGAGATAATCCAGACCGGAAGAATGACAGAGAACGACTACCTCATATTGAACGGCCTGAGACGGAAAAAGGTTCGTGAGCACGCCAAAAATTTCCCTAGCTATTGCTTACACAGGAGGATACAGTCTCAGCGTCTCTGGGTCAAGATCCAGAATTAGAAGTCAGCAACTCGAAGTATAGGGTCACCTCACCATTCAAGACAGCTCGAAGATACTTCATATCTCTGAAATCATCGTATGTGGGTCGCCTATTTGGTCCAACAATAGCCAGTATTTCGCTGCGGAGCTTGCGTAGAATATCAGGGTGCTGAGACAGCATGTAGGCGGTGAAAGTTAGTAGACTTGCGGTCTAAGTATCGGATGTACGCCATGAGTCATGCATTTTGCAGAAAGTATCGCGAAAATTTACCGTGTCTCGACCGGCCACAGCGAGGTTCATGATTTCGTCGCGCAAGATGATAGGGTCTGTCAGATTGTTGACTCTGTATTCGCGGGGAAGAAGGCGAGGATAAGCTCAGATGCTTACCATCAGTATGCTTGATCAAATGGTCCAGCACTGTTTCTGTTTCACCCTCTTCTTGCTCCATCTCCAGCGCAGCAACTTTACTCTCTTGAGCCAATTTTGATCTTTGAACACCTTGCTGTATGATAGGATCCAATAACCCGTGCACAACCTTCATCATTTCCTTTGGAATGTCTTTCCAAATCTCTCTCAATGGCCACATATCACCAAAGCGAATGCGAACGGCCGTAGCCGTTTGAGCTTCGTTGAATGAACGTGAGAAGCGAGCGCTGAAAGTCTGTGTAAATGGAGATGCGGAGTCACTAGAGACCGAGTGCGATGGATGGAAGAACGGATACGGAAGAGGATCAGATAGTGTGCCAATATCATGCCCAAACAAAAACTCGGTTGCAGAGTCAATCGTGAACCGCGATACGACGTCCTGAAAGTAATCAATCGGATTGGATCAAATTCGACTGGCAAGTTAGAGTTAACGTACCTGAAAGTCGGCAGCATATCCTTCTTCGAAACGAGCCTTCATTTTACGAATCGCTTCTTCGGCATGCCGATCAAAGATATCAAAGTCGGTGATTCTGTCACGACTGAAAAATGGGCGGGTGATGCTACGATGAAACCTGCGGATATTGTGAAAGAAAGATCGATTTTGAAGGAAGATTGGACATACTTCCAAAGGTCCCCTAGAATAGATATCACATGTTAACACCATAGCACAACACAATTGTGAGAGATCTACAAGTACCATCGTTGGCGAACACCCCCGTTCCCAATAGTGAGTTCAAAGTTGTGAGAGTATCTTGGCCTATGCGTATCATAAAACAATAAGCTATCGTCATAGGTTTGGCTGAACGACACACCCTTCTCAAAATCCTCGAACTGAGTGGCGAGAAGGGACTGCAATGATATTGAGAAAAGCACGATAGGTTAGCGGATGAGTTGACCTTTATATGACTAGGTTCTGATGTGACAAGCTATACATCATAGCGGTAAGCAAAGAATATCAGGAAGCGATACGAGCACATACCCGATCCTCAAAGAATATCCTCAAATTGAACGTAGGCCCGGTCGAACGAAGTCGATTTGTCACTGCCTGACCTAACAGGATTGAGATTTCGCCTATAGATGCCAAAGGATGGAGTCAACCATACCTATATAACCATCTTTGGACTCTTTTATTATCCCGTAGAGGAATAATAGCCCGCCAGGGGTGGGGTCCTCCATGAAAGGTGGTTCCGGTAGCAGAGCTGCTCCCATACGAGCTGCTACCACACGCTTCAAAATTGCTGAATACGCGATGCCAACAGACAAGGCCAGCGGATATGAGAGCATGTACAAGAGCCATCCCGATGGCACGTTGTGGTCAACGTAGGAACGATATGTTGACAATGTTGTGAAAACAACTACAGGAGGAAGAATGAGCTGGGGAAGCCGTTTGATGAGGAATGATATTCCTGGAGGAACGTCGGAAAACATCGTTGTTGGGTAACCGTACCATAGACACTTACATATACTTATGGAGACCAGGTTTAGCCGCATCCGACGGTACTACCGCATTGCTTACGTCGTGGGGTCTCGTGGAGTCCGAAGACTGGTAAAAGCGATCTCGTAAAAATGATTTTCCTCCGGGCGAGGCCCAAATATGGCGCAACCGACGGGTCACAAGAAGCTTGTCTTGGTTGTCCATATACTTCCGATTTGTAAAATACAATCAAGACTGCTGCTTGAAGAGAAAGAGGCCCCCAACCGACTCGGATTTCACAATCAAACTACTTCGGAAATGCTCATTCTTTTTATTATCAACTTCGCGACGCGCATGGGTGAGATCAGTTGGGGTCATGGGTGGACCGAATGGTCATTGAATAGTCACAATGGCGTGAAACAATTCAAGGGAGTTGGAGGATACCTTCCAGCGATGGAAGGTGGTCATTTGAACGGGCTTGGAGGTTTTTCAAAGGTAAAGAACATAGATACGCCCGTAGAAGCCTACGGAGGTTGGTTCGTTATCAAGATAATCAAGAGGAAGACGAAAAGGTCTTTTCTTCCCGGGCCATCTGCACGATGGAACATTATCTCCAGGATAATCTATTGTTGAATGTGCATTCAACTCCAACGTGGCACGTCCGTCGCATCTACTGTCACCCCAACAAATAGTCGCGCGCTAGTCTGATTCTGATACCCAACCGTTATACAGAGTTGTTGATAATATCCAAGTTGGCAGTGTTCATGACCGTTGCGACGACATAGGTTGTGTTCTTGAATGTGACTTTTTGACGCAATTTTGAAGAGGAGGTGGGCCTACATCTGCAATAGCTGGTGCAGGGTTTGTTCCATTGAGTGCAGGCTATTCACTGTTGGAGAACAAGTATTAATGGAAGACGTAGGAAGAGGTGAGAAGAGTACCGGTCCGGGCCACAGCTGTATCCTTATTTCTCCACTCCAATGACTGAAGATGCTTCGCGCTGCAACACAGAGGCATCGTAACTGACTATACAATTTTATGGAGACTAGAAACAAAACCTTCATCGCGCACTCACAGACAGGTGGAATAGCGCATACCATGTCTTATAAATAGGTGATTCATCATGCTGGCGATTTCGGTTCGTGGTTGCCTACATCCACTCACACTCATGATCTGATGACTTTACTGTCGAGGCCTCATTGAGACGGAAGTTACAGAAAGCATGTGCTCCTTATATATAGTACGTATCTGCGAACAAGACAGGGAAAATCGTACTCGAAAAGTCCAGTCGACGATCCAACAATCATCGTACGAATGCTACGCCAAAGTTTCAAATATATATCTGTGTCGAACAGGAAAGAGGAAATAAGTGGGATCCTGGTGGTATCTAGGTATGTTTAAACCGGCGGCGGCGGAACACCACCTTCACGTTTCTCTTGGAGGATGACTCGGACTCGGATACACTTGTATCAGATTCTCGGAACCTCGCTGTCGGACTGGACATACTATGTGCACTGGACAATCTGGCAGAAGTCTGTTCCGCCAATCTCTTTGAAGAGTCTGAGAAGCTTGTCGATGAGAGCCTGTTTCTCTCGTTGACAGAGAAATAGTGCTTCCTCCAACCTCCGAACCTCACAGTCCACCTGGTGGCGCAGATCCCAATAAGGGCTCTTTGCGCCATGAGGCAGCGGCGGCATAACGGGGCAGGCCAGAGGGTAAGGCCCATCAGGACCAACTGGCTGGTCCGACTGACCGCACGCCTTGCCGGTGAAAGGTGCAAAGTGCAGCGCACCCCAGGGCTGAGTACCAACCGGGCCAATAATAGCAGCATGAGCCCAATTACTGTCGTCGAAATCGATCAGCTGGAATCTATCGGGAGGGGGAATATTGCCCGCGGTCAACCAGCTGGCATCTGTGACGAAAGTAATCTGTGATCCATCTTCGTATTGAACAACACCGGTGAGTATAACTCCATCGACGCTGACGACGTTAGTTGCGTTTACTGCAATGACATTTTTCGTGTGGCTGAGGGAGACACTGTAGATGTCTAGCTCGCGGAATGCGGAACCAGCAGGGTCACCTCCCTTCCGGATATTATCTCCGATTTCGACTCCATTGACCCAGACAGTGTAGGCGTCGTCACTGTTGGACATATTATCATATAAGGTACATCTCTCATCAATACATCAGCCTACCGGCAAAGAAAACAAAGACACTTACGCAGCAATCGCAAAGGTGACACAAACGGCCCTTGACCTCCCCTCGGGAAGCGTCTTGCGGAAACCCCGCATACCAGGGATGCCGGGGGGCTCTCCAGTCCAAATCCAGAGTGCGCTGTCAAGAGAGAGAGGCGGGATGGTGTTACCAGGTACTTGAGCATTAACGGTCTCGACACTGTTGCTGAGCATGCCCAAGAGTGCGAGTGCACCAAAAAGAACTGCAAAGAACGGACGAACACGGTCAAGATACAAACAGCCTTGAAAGCGAGAGCTTTGCTTACATCCTGGAGTAAACATCGTTGTGGTATTCGAGGGATTGGTAGAGTTCGCTGTCTGAGGATTCTGGTAGGAATTGCCTTGTTTTAAACCTCACCCAGCGTTTAGGTTCTGTATCAAAATTAGAAGAAACACTGACTCAACGGTAGCGTATCTTGGGACATGCTCATGTACCCATTGTATTAGTCGTGGCTTATGCTGAGAGGCTGTGAGAAGTCATCGAAGTTGAGATCATGATGATCAAGTTCACCCTACTTAGTGTTGAAGCTCGGAATGAAAGGTGAAATGGAATTACAAAAATTGAGTGTGAACTACGTTTTGGATATTACCAGCGAGGACCTTTAACGCACACACCGCGGTAAAAACCAGGATCCGATGTCAATGGCAAATCACCAAGATATATTAGCGTCAGAATTCATGATTATCTCGGACTATCTGTCTACGTTGCAAGTAGAGAATCCCGAGACTTTGAAGAACATTGAGAGTGATGGTAGAAGAAATTGCAGGATAGTTGTCAGAAATGCACAGTTCACATACCATCCGTTATGATACTGATCAGAAGGACTGTTTGGCTCAGTCAGAGCGGGTCAAATTGAAATGATTGGACCCGTCACAGATACCTTTCGCAGACATCCAATATTCCTTCACAAAACTCAAACTTTCCTAGTACAGAACTGAATAATACTCTAAGGGGTACCATGCGGGGGGATTTGTAATTAGGATTGGTCACAGGGAGCGAAACTTCAACTTGGAAACCAATCCCCTCCTTCTATGATAACAGCGGTACTAAATGTTTGAGGGCATGGGCCGGGATGTCTGCCTTCTATGGTGTAAGTAACTTTGAAGGTATGTTGTCTGAAATAGTGGCGGCGGAAGTAATGGTCTCTAAACTTCATCTCAAGCTGCCTCTAATAGCGACCTTGGATCGTAACTCCCTCTCTCTCATTCGGAGGCAAGTGAGCCCAAATGTGCACACCAATTTCCGGACTTACATGTCGTACCATGGGATTTAAGTGGCCCGGTCAAAGCTGGAAATCCAAAACGATAAGTCCATTGCCGCCACGTGGAATCATTCTATTTCTTTCCTACCAACAATACTACGACTCAGGAAGTATACATTACGCCCTGTCGACATTAATATGTTCTGCGTCTTTTCACTGCTTGAACACCACAGCGCAATCGCTAATGAGTTTGATCATGTTGGGTATATCGTAGGAGATTCGGGATACACAAGGCATTCATGGTAAACCGACTAGGGCATCATCACCAGCAATTCTGACCGACGCCGATCCGACTTTATTCATTTTGGAAAGGCTTAATGTAACTGACGGGCAGGAACGGCGTCGATTAGCAATGCCCTCGTCGTACCCATTGACATATTAAGAATGCGGCACCGGCTTTACTCACTTCATATAATCCTTGTTCTGTCAATGCCTTCTCAGCGAAGTAGATCGAGAACGCCTCCTCAAAGATCCGAGAGGAGTCCTTACAGTGGTGGTAGATTAAGAGCTTGCGGAAATTGTAGGCAAGTGAGGTCGTGCATTGCCTGTGGCTTCTTCTAATCCTTTGAAACACCCGCAGGCGACGGAAAGTGGTGTGCATGCCTGTTCGATCATATATATCGAAGGGTTCTTAGGGTACTGGAACAGAAATGTGACGGCGTCAAACCCACTTGTTCTCAGTGTATTCGACTTCCTCCTTCGGAACTAGAGAATCAAGTTTGTGAATACTCTGATCCAAAGCTTAGGCGGACCGAAGAGCAGGTCCTCAAGGAAACTATCAAGAGCTTGGAGGCTCGCATACGTGAGCTCGAGATCTCATCGGACGCCTCTGTGGTCAAATTGCACAGTCCTTATCAGGTACAAAAGTCAAATTCTGAGGTGCGCCACTTACGATTCCAAAGCCCGAATACACTTCGATTCTTTGTACGCAACAGGTTGTTCTCGGTCCACCGCAAGACGGGAATATTTCTAGTCCTCGATTGTGGGTATTGTTTGATTATTATACTCCTGTACAGTTGTCTGAAATGGGAGGGTTCAACTAGACTGGAAGCATTCTTTCGCCATGCAAATGATCTCAGCTTCTTTCTTCATGTCCCACGTTTCCGCCGCGCTATGCTACTTCCGGCTAACTCGCCTGGTCGACCATGTCAAGGGTTAATTAGTGTCGTGCTCCTCCTGGGGTTCAGCCTTACAGAACGCTACATCCTCGAGCCCAAGGAATTACACTGTCACGTCGATATCCTAAATGACAGAGTATTCACCAGTCCCAACGTTGACTCTCAAGAAGCTCTCTATCTCTCTCGTGCCCAAATCGAAGTGACAGGAATTCTTTCATCTTCACATCCCGACCGTATTGTCCACGGTATCCAGGCAGAGCTCCTTCTGTCCATATACCTATTTCGCTCGGGCCGTATTCTAGAAGGGAAATACCATCTCAGTGCAGCCACGTCTATCGCTTTTGGTGCCAAGCTTCATAAAATTCGTAGCTTGAATGGAGATAGAGATATACTGACGTCTGCAGTTCTTCCTTGGGTTGTCTGCCCCACCTCATCCATTTCCAAGTTCGAAAACCAATTCAATGTCGATTCAGCGAAGGACCCAGAGACTTTGTTATCTCATTCTGTGGATCCAATCTCAGAGGGGGAGCGCATCAATGCATTTTGGACGGTTATTACTATGAGTAATTGTTGGGCACTTGCCGCTGATTCGAGTCCGAATCCCATACTCGAGCGGTACATGGAAGATATTGATACGCCGTGGCCAATGGACATTGAAGATTACGAAAAGGTTAGTATTTACCCACCGGGCTCGTCTAATCTCATTAACGCGTCTCCTGTCATGAGAATTTATCTCCGGACTATTTGGATAGCACTACTGTTTTGAAATTATTACGAGGGCACCAACCTGGCAATACCGCGGGGAAAGCGTACTCAAAACTTGCACTGTATGCACAGGCCTCAATTTTTCTGTCCCGAGCAGCTTCAGTCGCTTTGGCATATCATCCCAGTATGTATCCATGTAGTACATATAGCCAAGTTCTAACTTCTCACGAAACACAGATATGCAATTATTACCTGCAACTGAATTTGCCACCAGCTTTCTTGAACTCGACAGCGTCATAGATCATTTCATAGCAACCCTCAAACCACCAATCTCAAACGACAGTAACGAATCGATACTTTTCCCCACACACATGATAGCCCGTCTCGCAACTATACTTCTCCATAGCAAAATAGCAACAATGGCTCGGACACTCAACTCATCCCTAAACTCATTTCCATTAGAGACTAGCGACAGCGGTCAGAAACGATTAGACGCTGCAGTAGCTATAGCAGAGCTTTCCCAAAAACGGTGTTCACTCAAGCGCAATAGTGGATTTGAGACGAGCACTGAATTTGCTGATGCCAATCCCAATCCGTTCCTTGGATCCCTGTGGCTTGCCGTGGGTCAAGTACTGATCGAGGAGGTTAGTTTAGTTCGAGTTTTGAGTGATGGAACTGGCTTTACGCTGAATGCCGAGTTGGACTCGGATAAAAACAGCACTGGCGAGAGAGAGGCAGAGCTGATGGACAAGCTTGAATGTGTATTTGAAAGCGCACAGATGTCGAGGGTCTATCATTCTCCTCTGGCGGGTCAGTGTGTTTCCAATTATTCTTGTTGTTATATCTCACCATGGAATATGTCTGTAGATTACCTCTTCATCAAACTGCAGAAGATACATCGGAGCAGGCTCCATGGTATGGACGACGCACTTCCTAATTAATTAATCAATCAAATGGGTAAAAACCTGAAGTCTGCTCCTCGTTGCATCGGCATTGCATAGAGAGAGACTGGGAAAGGGCCTCGTACCGACCGAGGCACTGACCTTGCCTGGATTGCCTGACTTATCTTCATTTCACAATATACCACAATTGAAGCATGTTTATGGACAGAATAGTGAGCTTCAGTACAAAATGTTCTTACAATATGCACCTTCAACAAGTCTTCAACAAGTACATGACATTGGTCTACAGAGCACAAAAGGCATGTAGAAAACATAAAAGATTTCCAAACTATATTGTTAAGATTCAGAATCCAGATGAGGTGGTTGGGCACTGAGATAGTTGGAGCAATGAGCAGATGGGGAATAGGCCAGGACCAGGAGGAATCCGTGTGGCATGTGTGCATTATGGAACAAAAACCGCGTCGATTAAAGATGGCAAGTGAACAGATTTATATAGATTTAAAGGAAAACAACTCCCCACCACTATGGAGCAAAAAAAATACTCCCAATTAGTTTCTTTCCTTCTAGCCGACTTGAACGACTGACCTCGTCATTACTAGTGACGCGCTCTACCAACTGAGCTAAGAAGGACCATACAACAAAAGTTTAATTATAGATTATAAGTGCTTAATTATTTTCCTGCTCTGAAACAATGCTATTGTACGACCGCGATACTTCAACTACCTCGATAACTATCTTGCTAGAGCAATGGAACCTTTATTTTCTTTGCCGCCCTTCCCAGCTTTCGTACTCTTCTGCGATGTCTTTGTGTCTTTGCGCTTCGAGATAGGCATGTCGAGAGTATATGAAATCGAACCCCACCTTGTTCCTTGCTGTAGAGGACCTAGATCGCATTCTTCCTTGAACAAATGCTCAACGCTAGGAACATGTGTCGCTCCTTTGGATTTTGAACTTGTTTGGCCCCGCGGATTGGTGGGACTAGGGTCTTCACATAAGGACGAGTGTAGAGAGCGCGGCAAAGATTGCTCTCGAACACCATAGGTTCTATTCATGGTTGACGAAGAAAGTATTGACGATATATGGGCTTGTTGAGTGAGAATACTAGTCGGAGTGCCGGATTCCGGAAACGGGGGGAAAATACGAATTCGAGAATCCTCTCTAGCGCGTACGTATCCGTCATGCGAGTTCAAGACCGAGTCGGATTGGATCCATTCGAAGATTTCCTTCGGCGATGTGGATGGCGGAGAGCATAAGACGGGAATTTCATTGAATATACACGCAGGTAAGGGTAAAGAAGGGTTTAGATTGGGAGAAATGACAGGAAGTGTAGTGAGCGACATTGAAGGAGGTTTCTTCGCATTGAGTTGGCGAGAACGGTACGAACGATTGGAACGGAATGAACCAGGTGGTATACTCGGTAGAGAATGGGTGTTAGCTTGGGCGTGGTGAATTTCAAAGATGCCTTGAACCCAAGAGGAACGATTAACATGAGCAATCATGTTGATGTTTGTATGAATGGCGTGTTTCTCTTCCCAGGAAAAATGGTTCTTGGCAGAAAGTAGCTTGAGCGGCTTCAAGTTACTGTATTTGTCGCCGCCGTCGGATTTGACCTAACGTGCAACAGAGATGAGCATGCATTGATGGATAGAGCGAGATGACAACAAGGTTACCATCTCGCGTACCTACGTATATGGCACCGACCTGTGAGACAAGAAAGACTCTTCGAGACCCAGAACTAGAATAGAATCTCTTGTAGAAGATGAACGCGAACGCAGCGAAAGCGATGACGATTCCCAGACCTGCGGCACTTGGTATTATAAGAGAACGGATATTAAACGAATGTAGGGAGTTCTGCATTTGCGGTGTTGACGAAGGCGAAGGCGAGAGCTGTGGTGATAGAAATGTAGTTCCAAAAGCAGTAGGATCATGGATAGCAACCATAGTAAAGACAGGATGATACTAGTAGATGATAGTGGTTATTAAGAGACAATGATTGCTAAATAAGCGCCCAAATATCCCAATTCAACTCGTCACTGTCGGTCCGAGACTAAGGCGATCTTGAGTAAGTACGAAGGAAGCCCCACATTACCATTACAGAGCAACACATATCTGCACATTACACGAGCCCAGTAGAAAGTTGTTTGGTGGACTCGGAATTTCATTGCGATTGATATAAACAAGATATGTATGTACTTCTAAAGCTAAAAAGGTATTCACTTCTTCCTTACGGATCAAGTTATATCGTATACATGACTGATATTCCGCCAATCTTGATAAAACCAGAGAACAGTTCTTCCTCATGAGCAACACGACAACTAGAGTCTTTTCTTCACCTCGGCATCGTCCGCGTATTCAGGAGCTTGCAGCTTTGCCCGTGTAGAGTAGATCATATCCGTAAATGGCCTTCAGAAAACGACGACAGATTGACAGAGTTCAAGATAGCTTCAAATAGATATTTCACGCACCCTTCAAATTGCAAAGCGATAGCGTACACTAAGTATACCCATAGAGAGACCAACAAACCTGTTGGGCGCTCACCCCTACGTTCAACCCGAAGAATGAAAATTCACACAATCCCTATGCATACCAGAGCTCACCAAAACGCGCCACCAGTGAAACATATGGTACTCCCAACATACATAGGATCTCGAAGAACGTTGAATGGGAATCTGGGATAAACATCGTGAGAAGTTAGTGATTTCGGAAAAGTCAATCCATACCCTTCAACTCTCGAGTCCTTCAAGATTCCAAAATAATCGCCCATATAGGTTCCCGTTATGCCTAATTGCCATGTAGAACTCATTACAAGGGCTTGGCCGCCTATGATTAGTACACCACCCACAAGGGTATTCCAAGGTTGTGGCAAAAGGAGTTTATGTGGTTGTTGGAGTAGGGCATGACGGTATCTGCACCGTTAGGATCAAAGAATGGGAACTCGTCTGCAACGCGTCAAACAAAGTACTTACAGGACGTCCCTCAACATCCCAAACAAGAATATCACGGCGGCGAGAAAATAACAGGCCGCTCGGGCATTTCCACCGAAGACCTTGCGTGTCAAGGTGTGATTTCGGTATTCTGCATACGGTATGACTGTAAGTAAAGTCATGAAGTGAAACAACAGAAGGGCAAATACTGAGAAAGGGTCACCGAAGGCCCCATGCACTGGCCCCATGCTCAACCTCACCGTTTCTAGCGACGATATTCCACAAAGCCGGACTAACTGCAACCGAAATCATCGAAATCCACAGGGTGGGTTTGGATGGGTCAAAAGGAATGAAGCATTCTAAATATATCAAGGAAAGTCGAACGAAATCCATCTGAGCTGACTGAGAACGATCTGGTGGAAAGGAAAGGAAATCTATTAACACGGCATGGTCAGGCATGGTCCAAGGACTGAGCACTGAACGCCGGCTTCCAAAGATTCTCCCGATGCCGGCACAAGTATCATCGCCTCTGGGACTGTCGGGTGGAAGAAGGAATTCGAAGGGGGCCTGGGAACGGTGAGCTCTCTTGCGGTCCGGGTTACCCCGACACCACCGCGATGGCATAAATGAGGTGCACCCCTTAAGCTTGTTTGAGACTCTGAAAGTCTATCAGAGTTCATTTCGAGCAGAATCAGAATCAGATGTATCCGAAGACACTCAGGAAGAGGACCCCCGACAATCCCCTGGGATCCCTGATCCCGAAAAGTCGACTTTTACCCGCACTTTCTGGGGCCGCAAAATAGTAAATTTTACCCGGTTTTGACTGAGGGCTCTTGACGACCCCAATTTTTACCCAAATGGGTCCTCAGGCATATCCTCAATTGGGGGCTTTTTAACGGAAATACCTCGTTTCCTCGCAGGATATGTGTATTTTGTTCAGAGTCTTCAGACATGTATTGGCACTTCAGTAATTGACTCTACGAAGTACATAATCAGGCTGAAAACTTTCTTCCTACGAGTTTTTTCAGAGCTGCCCGCAAATCTGGCATATTGGCAGCAATTGACTGGTACATCTCCCAATCTTTCCCGCATAATCTGATATTTCCACCCACGGAAATTGGTGCAGCATCCAGAGTGCATAGGAACATTGATGAGGTTAGTTGAGCAAACGAAAAAGCCATTTGGAAGCGAGGATGAGTGGCACGGAACAAACCTCCAGTCCAAAGCCGATAGGTTTGTACAGCAATGTAAGACAGAGCCCATACATTGGTTGAACTGTCCACAAAGTTGTGACGTGCGTTCTTGCCACCGGTTCTCTCATAAAGAGACAGAACTACGAAGTGAAATCAGAGGATGTATTTTATCATGACCCCATATTACTTATGGAACGGTGGTGGAGCGGTATAGCATCCTAATAATGTATGGCCGACCATAAGAGCGGGTGTTCAATTCTGTGAGGCGACTTTTTACCCACTTTTACTTTAGGCTCTCAAATTTTTCTCAATATTTACCCATTTCTGACCTCATGGATTTCGAAAATTTGGGGTTGTTTTTACCCATTTTTGACTTATGGATTTCAAAAAATTCCCCCATTTTTACCCGCACCAGGATGAGGGATCCCAGGGGATTGTCGGGGGTCCTTCAGGAAGCTCGTTTTTCTTGAATAGATCTGGTGTGGCAGATTCACTGGCTGGTATGTCCATCATGATCCATCATGATCAAGATGGAAATATCAAATTACTTTTACAAAGGTCTTCTAAAATACTGAGAGCTGACACGGTGTATCAATCTATTTATCTATCGGAGCACAGGTTGAATAAGCCCTTGGACCTTTCCCCAACCTTTGTGCGGAATCAAATGCAATGGCAATATGGTAGTGCTGAAGGGGAACAGGAAAAAAACCTAGTATCGTAATCATAAGTAGTATTGCTGTGGCTGTTTCGACATGTAGGGCTCCATAACCGTAACAATAATAAACGTAGGTAATACATCATCATCATCCTCAATTCTGTGTTTAGACACCTCCCGGACATGTAGCACCAGTCTACAGCACAGAATGGAATGCATTACCGTCAACGGACTGGATAAGTGTAAGCTTATTTAGATGAGAATTGTATCAAGGTAAATGAAGACTTACGCATCCAACAGTGCCAGAAAGCCTGCCTAAAAGCCACATCTATATTAGTTTGAAATTCAAGCTACAAAATTCGAAAAAACCTCACTGTGGCACTGGAAAGAACAGCTACATTCGCCAAGGTGAATGCTACTCTTGACCTTCGATTTCAGATAATGTAGAGTTTACAATAAAGGACTCACGCAAGATCATGAAGTAGTAAAAAAGACCTACCACGGAATTATTGAGGGTCAATACAGTGTTAGTTTTGTTGACACCCACCTTCACAGTACACCATACTAACAACTTGACTGATATGAAATCCGGATTTATGATCTAGTCATTAGCAATAATGCAATGTGAGAAACTGAAATGTTTCAAAGCCGGTTTCCGACTCACATATATCGAAAGTTTTCCAAATCGTGAGCAGTGTCACAACTTTTGGAAAAAAAAGAGTGGTTGGATGAACTAATAGCATCTGTTGAGGTAGTCGAATGGCTCACCCCATTCACCCGCCAGCAGAGAAATGTAACAGACCAATACCACTTTTGACTCACTGGAAAGGAAACAAGATGATGAACTTCCGATACCTTCACTCGCTAATTGAAATAGTTCATAATCTGATTGAAATTAAACTTCAATAAACATACTCACCAGGAATCGAAGCTGTAAAGCGGATCAGGGCCCAAACACATACAGCAGAAATGACCTACAAAGCACGATATAACGTCTCAGAACAAGAAGATCGGGACTCAAGGATTAGACTGACCACCCATGACAGCCCGAAGATAGCTAACACTCGGCGAGATTTGTTATAGATGGAATAGGTTCTGAGCATCAAGATGACTATAAAAGAACAGTGGAAGTTTTTTGGCGTGTCTATAAAATATCTCCTTACGATCAGAGATCCCGATGGTGAACCCAGCGAAACCTAGACACGAAGATCAATACTTGATTGGACGCTAGGTTCAAATAACATCGTACTTGTGGTAAAAGTCATCTTGTTACATGTCTGCCCCAACAAGTATTCATGAGGAAGAAGCCAAAAAACACGTTGGTAATATATGACTTACGGAAGAAACCCTCTCTGTTTTGTCCGAAAAATTGTTCGAACAAGAATCATCTGCATCAGGCCCGAAGCTCGCGATGAGGCGGCACTATAACACACCCTGGGCTGATATAGCCATCACTATAAATGGTGCATATCTCGTGTAAAGATACAACACTTTTACTAGGCTCCATCTTGATTGCCATACACGAATAACCTGAAGTGGGGAGACAAATAGTAAGACGATGCGTTGGTAAGATCTATCATTGCGCACCTCTCGACTCAAGGATATGAACCAGTCATATGTCTGGGGAACAGCGGGGCAAATTTCAGCCTCAACCTGAATGTTATAGTCGATGTCCCATCGAGGATTACTCACTAACAAGGCAAGGAACGAAACTGGATAGAGATTAGAGGAACGATGGATCAGTTAAGGAGTCCCACAAAGAGAAAAAGAATCGGTGAAGCGACCGAGGAAAGGCAGCAAACATAAGAAAGCTTACTAGTAACATACTTCCAAGAAAAATAGCCGCACAAAATAAGTTATTAGTTTATCGGGAAGAACATCGCACTTACAGTGACAATTTTGAGCTGAAGCTCCTCTTTGAGGGCGTCGGAGTCCATGTTACCGTGCTTGACTTTCCACGTGGCCACTGGGTCACTGACAGCGTATGTGTCCGATCGCCTGTGAGGAAGAAAGAAAACGAGAGGGATAAAGAAGGTAGTGATTATATTTAGTCTCAAGACTCTCAGTTACTTAGGTCCAATATATATCCTCTCGTTCGTGTATATACTTACCTGTCCATACAGCATCATGATGATCACAATTCTTCGTTGGCAACTGATACCTTCGAAATCTCGCACTTTGTAAGGTTGAATCTGAATTGGGGCGAAACAAGAACGAAATCTGGGTATCTGGCGGACGGCACGGGCACTGCATGCATGCCACACGCCGTACTACATTTTTCCATATATATCAGAAATCTGATCAAGAGAAAAAGGAAACAAGAACGCAGACTGCGGACCTCTGAGGTTGGCCTCAACAGACCTCAGCAAAGCCTCAAGGTATTGAAGCTAATTATCCTGCATCGTCCGAAATCCGCTAGCTTGCTGTACGGTGTGAATGTTGAAAAGGTTTGTAGTGCGGACTTTGGTCAATCATCGTGTACATTGCAGATGCATGGAACAAAAGAATGATCGCAAGTATCCTTCAAGCAATCCGAATGCCATATTATAAATGCGAATGACATTTTGGTTGCTAAGGAGGGCCTTAAGACTATAAATCTCCGGAGAGGTATCGCCTCCCGTCTAATCTCTACAGCTTTTCCTGGCTGTGACAAGACCAGAGCCATTAGAAAGCATTTACGCAACAAAAGCCTTGCCCTTCTCGATGTTCTTCTTGAGCTCAGGCAAGCATGCCTCGAGAAGTTTTTCTTCCTCGGCAGATAGAGGGCCAATAGGGTGAATCTTCTCGACACCATTAACCTGAAAGAAACATCATTAGGACATGTAAAGACTGTCAATTTGATGAACATACACCGAGCTCTACAGGGGAAGAGAAGAAATCAATGCCCTTATCGGCGAAGAGCGGGTTCTTCACAAATGTGGGGGTAATGACACCCTTCTCTCCGTTGAGACCCCGGAGGAGCGAGTTGGTAAACTTGGCACCGGCATATGCCATGGAGAGAGTGGCTGATCCAGCACCATCCTTGGCTTTGACAACCTCATCACCACCGAATTGGATTCTGTGCACGAGCTGCTCGTAAGTTTCGCCCTGTAGCCCTTTACCCTTTGCAACCTGCGAGAGCAGAGGAACAATAGTAGGACCAGAGTGACCTCCTACGACAGGAACATCACATTCTGAGGGAGTGGTGCCTGAAACGGAAGCGAGGAAACGCGATGCACGAACGACGTCGAGAGTGGTGACACCAAATACACGACTGGGGTCAAAGACACCGGCTTTCTCTAGTGTGGCAGCGACAATTGGAACGGTAGAATTGACAGGATTGGAGATGACAAGGATGTGTGCGGTGGGAGCGACACGAGCGACGGCAGCAGCGAGGTCGCGAACGATGGATGCATTGGTCTATATGGGAAAGCTGGGTACTAGCTTCCCATGCAACGATATATGACTCACATTGAAAAGATCATCGCGGGTCATCTTTGACACACATTTACATTTAGAACAAGATGAAAATCCTGAGATTTAGACGCAGGTACTCACTCCAGGCTGCCAAAGAAGTTCAGGCGCGGTTTAGAGAGAAGAAAAAGGTTGCTCACTTTTCTTGGTACACCAGCAGGGATAACAACAACCTTGGTACCTTCAAGAGCAGCGTCCAAGTTTTCCATAGCGAACCCATTCACCTGACGACATTAGTTAGTTGTGTGACGCCAAGGCTTGAAAGAAAAAAACAAAGTACCTCACTAGGGGTATCAACGTGACTGACATCTGCGGCGACACCAGGAGCTCCACGTATATCGTACAGACTCAAATTCGACACTAATGGATCCAACTTTAACAGCAGAGACAGAGGCTGACCGATTCCTCCACCAGCACCAAGCACGGTGACTTTTGTCTGACGAGCAGATGAAGAAGAGAACAGACGGGCGGAAGGAGCAGTGAAAGCTCTGGCTGCGTTACGTGCAAACATACTCGTCGTGGTCGTGGTTCAAGTGAAAAATACGGGCAGAAACGGAATTAAGCGGAACTGCAGGAAGGAAACTTTCCCGGCCCGAGGAATCATTCACCAATTCATATTGGATAAAATTGGCAAGGAATCAATATCTATGTTATCCTATCGATTTCGAATGCTATACTACTGGTTTCTTCTCAGTGACTAATAGATGGCCACAGAGTCCATGAAACACCGAATAAACAACAGTGCCTCGAGTCTAGGATCTTGTCTTCAGAATTCTTTCTTTCAATTTTCTTCGAGATTCCGATTCCGTTCCCATTATTCATCTGTGACTGATTAGGACTGAAATTAGAACCGTCCAATGCTATGAGAAAGGCTACATGCTCTTTCACCTACGTGAGTTTCTATATATCCTTGGCTACTAAGTGGTTGCGTGTCGAATTCCAGGAGAGGGTTGCATTGAATGACGACTCAGGATGTTTAACCATTTTCCCAGTCTAGACATCAAAGTTAGCAGCAAAACCTCCCTCCCCAGTTTCTTTGGTACCCACCATTAACCCATCGAGGCATATCAAGGTCCCCCAAGGCTTGCCCTGCATGCACCTGATCAAAGCATGTCACTTTATTCCCGCCACTCCGCACACAGACGCCCGCATTTCTCATAACTGAGTGACGGTGAGATTTGGTCCATTTTGCCCAAATCTTCTCCTTGACGTAGACCACGCGGTCAGGACCCTCGAGTACCTTCTTTCCGGCAGTTCTTGTAGGAGTATTGACTTTGGTGTCCTCGAGTCCTCTCACATCCACGTCGCTGATAAGTCCATTCTTGAGTTGGAGCTGCAGAGCCATTTCGAAAATCAGTGACATATTGTGCTGAAAATCCAGACGCTTAGAGACGAACCTTAGCAAACCTCAATGTGTATATACAATAATTTGCTCACCTGTGACCGGATAACTGTTTTCAGCCCAATTTCCCCGCTATGGTCAAATAACAAACATTCCTTCTTGTAAAACAGCTTGAGGTATCATGAGGACCACACTGATTCAGAAAGAGCCACGATACCCTACCTCCTCTGGGCTGGAAACCTCAAAGGCCGGCCCCTGCTCTTCCAGCGTCTCAAAGAACCTTTTGGTCTTCGTCTGTTTGTCCTTTTTTATGCATATAATGTCGCTGCCTGCTGATACAATATCCGTACTGTCTTGGCTCCTACGCTCCTCTGAACTACGGACTTGATGTGTAATTTTTCGCCGCTTAGGATTCCGTTCACAGTCCGACGAATCGCACCCTCTTCCAAGTCCAGTCGTATGGCCAAGTTCTTTGTCGCCCGATCCTTGCTCGCTTTCCTTTGAACCAACTTTGCGTAGTTCGTCTGACTCATCCTCGTCATCTGTCGACTGGCCACGCACGTCATCCGCGTCGTCTTCTACATCTGTGGACCTCTGTGAGTCTGTCTTGTGCGATGAGGTGGATCGTCCACATCTTCGGATTCACTCCGAGCCTCTGTTGATTGATGTTCCGGAGGTAGATCTTGCCCCTCATCATCCGCATCATCTTCTACATCTGTGGACCTCCGTTTTGTGCGATGGGGTGGATTGCCCATGTCTTCGGATTTGCTTGGAGCCCCCTTTGATTGACGTTCGTAATCAAAAGTGCCAGATGACCACTCAGTTCTCATATTGTGCCTTTGTATTCCTCCGCAAGTTCCACATCAATCCTGAAAACTAGAGAATCAAACATTTTCAATTATGCTGAATGAACAATAAGACCAACCCCCCTGTCCACTGAGCTAACTGCGCAAAATCCAAAGGAAAGTTTGTGTGACCCTGCAGTATATCAGCAAAAGATGATATCCCAATAATAACACCAACCTCTCGGCAAAGGCTGATGTACCAAGCAACAAGGTTCAAGTTGGAGATTATACCCCTATGCCTCTCTTTCATTAATCCCGGACCAACTCCAAGCACTTTGTAGACCTTTGAGCTCATCCCTGCTTCTCTGCCTACCGCTTCTCGTGCAGGAGCCTTCTTAGGGTTAGGGGTTATATACAAGTTTTGAAAATGGCGGTAGGGGTTGGGCAGAGGTCGACCCCGACTCATATATGCCAACCGGAAATACTAGCATACCCGACTTTTCCCATGCTTCCTCAACCTCTTTACCGGCCCCCTGCTCATTACCTTTCTTGTTCACACCTATTTGACTGCTCTGCCCACTCCCTAGATGCTGTCTGCAGTGGGCATGCTAATTTTTCCCACCCCCCTCGGCCGCCATTAAGCTGCACAAGCTGTTAAGGTCTTATCCACACATTGTATGATTTTTTTCTATTCAATGCACTCATTTTGCCCACTGCAAGCAGTGGGCAAAATTAGTCCTCTCAATGTCCTCCAGTGGGCACACCAATTGCTTTAGTCCATGCCTTAGTTCAACCTGGTCTTCCCTGCTAAATGTCCCAAAACCCTACACTTACCTGGGTTTTTTGTCCAATCCATTTATCCTACCCATTTCATCCTGTACCAAATATCACTACCCTTGATATCCTTTATTGGACACCACCCAAGATTGTGTGGCTGGCATTATAATGAAGTTCATGTGGGGTAATTAAAATGAAGCTCATGTGATGTTCATGTTAAGATCATGTATACCGGTAAGCCGTGCCAAGGGCCGATCGGTAACTAAGGGCGGAAGCTGTGATGGGACAGTGGTGAAGTTATTAACAACACCGCCGTTATGCCGCTAGTCCCCGGAGATCAAGAGTAGAGAAGAGAAGAGCTGTAAGACCTGGGTCGAAATAGGTCTTAGGGTAGGTGTTGGTATGGGGAGGTTTATGTTGTAGCGTGCTAAGAGCAGGCTGGAGCTCGAAGGGAG